>JADLZL010004952.1:0-278339 GCA_015844335.1 Chrysopogon serrulatus | reverse complement strand
ACGTTTACTAATAATTAAGATATCAACTAACAAAAATAACATTTGGAATTACTGAAAAGAACAAGAAACTACATGTACATAAGAAACAAAATAAAAAGAACCAAGACATAAAGAAATATGATTAATTAATAGATAATATAAGAGAGAAGACACATAATTAGATAAAACATTATTTTAAAATATATGTGTAGTGATAGTCTAACCTTTTACAGATAACCACTCTATCTGTCCCATTTTATATATCTTTCTCGTTTCTGAGAAGTCAAACATATTCAACTTTGACTAAATATATAAAAAAAAAATTATTTTATCGTATATAATTAGTGCCATTAGATAGATCATTGAATCTATTTTCGAGTAAATTTATTTTGAGATACAAATATTTGCTAATATACTCCCTTCGTCTCCAAATAAATCAATTCTAGAATCTGTGAAATTGAACTATCTTAAGTTCAACATATCTATGATATAAAATGAGCACATCATGAAAAATATATTCTATAACATATCTAATAATACTAATTTGGTGTTATAAATCTTGATGTGTTTTTTCTAGAATTTGTTTCAAGTCCAAAAAATACTATTTAAGACACCTCTAAAAATCTACTTTCTCCGTTTCAAATTGTAAGTCATTTTGACTTTTTTAGTACATCCATTTTACTATATATCTAGATATAATATATGTGTAGATACATAGCAAATTCTATGTACAAAAAAACCAAAAGCGACTTACAATTTAGAACGAAAGGAAGTATTTATTTAAAGACAAAGGGACACAGTGAGTATGTCAGACTATCATTATTCTTGGTGTATTTTGTACAAATCTAATCAATTTTTAGAAATTTTAACTAGTACACAAACCAATAAATAAGGACAGACTGAGTATGTCAGACTACCGTTATTCTCTCTCGCCACTAGAGCCTAGGCCCGTCATCTCACGTTAGGGACTCTAATAAGGTAGGCTAGCCAATTTAGTTTAGTGGATCAATTTGGTGTTATGAAGCTCTAGAAATTATCTAGGCCATAATTTGTAAGCAACAGTTAAATTAATATCATGTTGCCATTTTCAAAATAAAAAGAGAAGCAAAGGAAAAGATGGACAAAGCCAAATTTGATTAAAGAAAACTTACATACTCCACCCGTCCAAAAAAAAGTAGAGTTTCATGCTAGTCAGAGTTTCTTAAATCTGACTATGTTTGTAAAAAAAACTTTCTCAAATCTGAAATTATTTGTATCTTTAAATAAGTTTATTATAAAAAACATATTCAATGTTTGCACTAATTATTTACCATAAATATTAATATTCTCTACATGTTTGGTCAAATTATTTGACCTCTTGGGAAGTAAGAAAGATATTTTTCTGAAACAGATGGGGTAATGCCATGTCTTCAAGAAGACACAAATCACGGTACAACGTTTCCGATAGTCAAACTTGTAGTGTTAAATTTTGAACCAGAAAACTTGCATTCATAGATTAAATCAACCTTTTTCGTTCAAAAGAATAAATTAACCTAGTATTTTTCTATAGAATTGCCATGCAACAATACATATCTTTTTCTATATTCCGGGAGCCCTAGGGCGTGTTTGATACACTAGGCCGATGTCCCAGCTGCGCTCCCAGCTTGCATTGCTCGTGCTTGATGGACTTGGCCTATCTTGTAGCCTGGTTCGCACACTGCTTAAAGCACCAAATGGGTGGCTCCCAAGAAACAAAATGAGGGTTTGTTTTTTGGAGGCCTGGCCTGATGGAGCGACGAGTGAGCATATGGAGCAAGCAGGTGCGCGGTTGGGTCACCTCTAGGCTTCTCTCCTCCTGTGTTCTGCGACGGCGGCTAGCGACCTCGGGTGCTCCTTGCCTCTCGTCGCTGGGAAAGTGGGCTGCTGGTGCGTCCATGGCCACATCCTCCTTCCCTTCGGTGCTCCTCCTTCCCTCATACACGCGAGAGGTGTTGCCAGTGTTCAGTGCAGCGGCCATCCTCCTTCCCTCCGTCTGCTGCTGTCGACAGCGGCGTCCTCCTTGCCTTCGGCGCTCCTCCCTCCCTCATGTGCGAGAGAGGTGCTGCCAGTGCTCGGTGCGGCGATCGTCCTCCTTCCCTCTGCTTTCACCTCGGCGCATCTATGGTGTTGCTATTCCATCCATGGCGCGGCTGGTGGGCAAGGTCACGGTGCTACTGTGCCATGCGTTGAGCCCCCATGGACGAGCCGAGTGCATGGCAAGATGCTCGGCGCTGGATAGCGGCAAGATATCTACTATGATGGACTATGGCCACCGAGCAGGGCGTGTTTAGTTTTCTGGCTTATTTCTAGCCTAGGCAGCTTTAGCCTGTCCCTAGCCAGCCAGCAGTGCCAGCCAGGGACCAGATACCAAACACACCCCTGGATCCTGCACAGGTCAACATGAAAATCCATCATCGAAAGGATCTTGTACAGTACGGTTTGATTATGTCTATGTTCGGTTGTATCGGTTTCATCGGTACATTTTCACCGATTGATCGAGCCGGGGTATCAGATTGATTATGTCGATGCTCGGTTGTACCAGTCAAGTTAGTGACACTGCGTATAAAACAAAATTTTCTATCTATTTATAAACAGTAACAAAATTTTATGCCAGCATTTCTAGCCTAGCACAAAAAATTAGCAGTACAAAACGTTAGATGATTCCATTGTCACCTAATTCCGCAGAGCCTAATACCAAACTACCTCATCCACCTGCCAATCTTCATTGCCATTATCTTCCGCCTCTTGTGTTCCCTGTGCTTGGCTGCGACACGCTGCTTTCGCTTGGCATGCCGTTCTGGGTCAACGGCTGCAACAATCTTCTGTGCCTGCTTTCTACCGTCCCGCTTCTGTTTCAGGCCCATCCGAATGCTCTTGTAGACTTCAACAAATTTCTCGGAACCAATCAAGTCACGTAACTTGTTCTGGACCCCTGGGCCAGTTGCTTCACTTCATCTGAAACCACAACAGCAAAACGGTACTCAGATAAGCTCAGACAGATGGCAAGCCCTAGGCACTGAACATGCCTACAATGAATATTTATGAACCTCTATGCTGAAAACAAATAATGAACAATACCAAGGCAGGAATATTAACATACCACTAACAACTTTCCCAGCAAATCCTTCAGAAACTTTATACAATGGGGCCATGATGTGATCAGCATAGGTTAGTGATTCATCAGAGCCAAGAGCTGATGAAATCATACTGAAGCAATTGAACACGATCTTTATCTGCATATGGACAGAAACATAAGTATTATATATGTTGCAAGCTGCCATCCTGAGAAACATACAAGGAAATGACTTAGCTGATGGAATGGAGCTTACCTGTGTATCCTGCATCTGCATTGCAATTCTTCCCATCTTCTTTAGGATTGACGAAACTAACAAAGATGTAGGCTCTTCGTTGATGTCAAGGCTAGATCCTGATACATCACTTGAGGTCGAAGTACAAAGGAGAAACATATTTTTCACTTTTGTTGAACCAAGCAATTCAAAACCCTCAAGGAAAGCACCACGATCAGAACTAATGCTAGACCAAAAGTGATGTGTTGAGGTCGATTGCCTAATCAACATATGCAAGTTGCAAACTGAGTATGCAAGATTCTGTACAATCAGATTATTTGCCGTAGTATCACTCAGTTCAGTCCTCAACTGTTTCAACAAGGAAACAGCTATTATGAATAACCTGCTTGATTGAACAAGCAACCATGACGGGCATCAATTTCTGTTCACGTTTCCTCTTTTCCGCTGTAGCAAAATATGATGCTACTAGAGAGTTTGAAATACTACGCAACATTGAATGAGGATGGATCAACAACTTGCATACTATTATCCATATGTCCTGCAAATTATTACTGTGTCATAAACTTGAGGTTGCAAGGGATCAAGGCTTGAAATAAATACTATGTTTAAGAACAAATGAATCTGAGACCCCAATACTAAATAAGTAAATGGTTAATAAGTTCCTTGACTACTCAAAGTATAGTACTCATTAAATGGGTAAAAAGACATGGCTGCAAAAAGATGAATGCTGGAATAGAAGAATATGATTGTTTGACAACACCAAGGTTATCAAAACGGTAAAGCGAGGCCTGGCAACTGAGTATCACCTTAAGTTTAAGTGACTAAGCCATGAGGCGAGGTGACATAAAAAGACATGGCAAGATTTATCTAGATCAGAAAAAACTAAAATACATACATCTGCAATTTGATTAAGTAGGCGTGAAGGAAATCATACCTCCATGTTCTGCTCAAAATACAACTCTGGAAAGCGAAGAAGTAACCTCTCCATCATGGCAACAGAGTGGTAAGCCTCTTTCCAGAATGGCAGGGCAGCTTCATCAGATAAGCCTAATTGTATAGCTCCAGAAGCAATGACAGATGATTCCGTTGTTTTCTTAACAACAGCCAGAATACTTTTAAGGTGTTTGCCCATTTGTAATGTGTGATCGCCAACAAGTAAACCAATAACCTGTAAAGTGCAAGAACCACTTCAATAGTTGATGTAAAAAGACAATAGCACTTTGAAACATAAGCATATAGGAACTAAGTAAATTACTTCAATACCACCCAAATACAAAAGCAAATTGCAACCACCCACCCAGTCCACTTCTAGATGTACAATATATTCTTTTTTGTATATGGAAAAATATAGCAATGCTACTAAATGGTAACCTGGGCTGAAGCACTCCACAAACTTTTCTTTTCACCAGTGTACCACGAAAGGGTATACTCAAAAATGGAACTCTTTCTCTGATCACCAATGCGTCCTAACAGCTTTTGGATAGCTCTAAGGATCATTGTAGACACATTCTGATGCTGTTCATTCGCTAGAGCAACTACAAGATGAAGAAAAAAGGTTTGACCCTGGTCATCAATAATCCTCTGGGGAAATCTGGTAAGAATGTCATGGAGCATTTCAAGCACTGCTTCTCTTCCTGAAGGATGTTCATAACTGCAATTTTCCAAAGTGTTAGCATACAGTGCAGATGTTATGCTAAAGGTAAGTAACCATGGATATTCATCATACCTTAAGTTTGCCAGGAAAAAGTCAATATGTTGCTGTAAGCGCTTCTCAGAAAGTGGATAGTTCAGAAAAAATTGAAGCATAATTTGAATGCATTGCTGCTGTATAGATTCAGTTAGCGTTGTTACCATCAACTCTCCTATCTTAACAACCATATCATAAATTTCGTGGGAAATCAATTTTAGCCTGACTATAGTTTTGAGAAGCGATAAGGCAACAGGAGAAGGATTTGTCTGAAGATCCACAAACATAGGGGTATGAACAAGCATCTGAAGCTGATTATCTGAAAGTGAAATCCTGAATCCTCTAAGTAGATCAGCAAGTAGCTTAAAGCAAGATGTGACCAAATGACCATTGGAGTTTCCAGCTCTCTGTACAATGTCCATAAGTACATTTTTTATAATAAGTGCATTATCCCTGAGAGATGGCAAAGGAAGTTTCACCAACAAGGCAAAACATCTAAAAGTGACTGAGAGAACACTTTCATGTTTGGAACTCATACACTTTCGCAAAAGGTCAACAAAAGGATCCAACATCTTTACGAGTTGGTCATCTTCCTTGTCTAGCTTGATGCTCTTCAGACGATTACGGAGTAAGTCAAGTGCAAACTTGGTAAGTATATAAGAGTTCTGCGATCCACTCTCACCTAGCCCCAGGAAGGTCTTTCCTACAGTACTGTCTTGATCAGGACTAGATTGTGCATTCTCTTTGCATTCAGATCTAATTCCTGTAATAGTATCCTCAATAAGACAATACACAAAGATAAACAAGTTTGATGTTTCAGTAGATGGGTTGCACTCAATCCCTAAGGCTATATTATGTAGCATCATCTCAAGTCTGGTTTTCAACTTTGGAGTAAGTTGCTTCTGAAGGTGTAAAGAAACAGGTGAGATTTATCTTCTTCAGTAAATCAGTCCTGAATGTAATACTTTGAGCAATCAGCTTAAGAGTCTCAAATGACATTCTCTTCTTTGTCTCTTTTCATTTTGGAGGCAAGTTTTTCAACTTCCTTTTGCTCCGCAACATCTCCAAGTAAATCACTTTCAACCACTGCCAACAAATCTTCTAAACAGTAGTCAAGCCTACCATACATATCAGCAGTAATGTTTTTTGACAATAAATAATGAAGTGTGTAGCCCAGGACATGTAACTCAAAACCTCTTTTAAGTATAGCTCTTAATATCTTGACCACAAACTGCAAATACCCAATCCCAAGTTCCTTCACAGAAGCAGCTAAAGCAGACCTAGCTTCATCACGTATGCTTTCAAGACGATTCTTAAGGAAGTTACAGATTCGATGAATGATGCTTGAAAGTTGTGACTCAAAATAATCTACCGGTAGCAACTTAAGTATTTTTAGTGCTACCAGGTTTATGTTGACGTTGACTTTCTCTGGATCTGATCCTAACAACTTTTGAACCTGTGGAAACACTACCTTTTGCAGGTACTGTTGCTTATCAGAAGAGACTGTAGTCAAAGAGAATGTAAGGGAAGAATCAGTATCTTCACTTGTGGCATCAGAACTTCCTGAGGCATCATTTGCAGGCTTCATGAAATGGAATGCATCTAACACGGAGCAAATCAACCTCAATATGATCTTCTGCTTATCAGGTCTAAGGTTTAGTTCTCGGAAGCATCTCTTCAATATTGTTCTATAGTGTTCCCACTGCACTTTGGCAGCAACAGCAGATAGTGTATCCAAACACACATCTCTGACTTGTTCACCCTTCCCAGCTTTTACATCAGAAAACATATTGAAAAATAGTGGAACAAAGATTTTCATAGTGATATCCTAAATGAAAGCACAAGAAGTGATGTTAATGAAAAAAAATAAATGGGAGAAGATAACAAGTTCAGTTCACTGGACACTACCTGCACAAGTTACTATCGAGTTATGCAATAGGTGCATGAAACGGAGATTGGTGAGTTGCGATTTATGTGCAGAATGTTTTTTTTTATGTAAGGTAAAAAAATGTATCTAAACAAAAAGAAAATGCCATCCATTTTGCTGGTAGATTTTCTGCAAATGCAAGAACCAATCTGCTGACTACTGAATGCTAACTAACTAGATGGCTATAATACATTAACATCCCTGTAGTCATCAACCATAAAATTTCCCTCGTTAACACAGTATTGCAAGACAGAACTGCCTTTGAAGACAAATTTCTGCTGTATGCAAAATCCATACACTGTTACATAGTTTCAAAGAAAAGCCGCCCTGTGACACCAAATCTCCTAGGACCTTTAATAAAGGGGGAAATAGGCTCACATCTCTTCAGAAATATCATATAAATATTTGTGAAGCCATACTAGCCTGACAAAGCAAAGAGACAATGTACCTATTTTTTTTTTAAAAAAAAGAACAAAACCTGGTACTTGCACCACAGGTCCACCAAAAAAGTACTTAACTTTTCAATTCAATAGCCGAAATAAATGATCAACTATCAGCAATTCAATTTCCAAATATGCACATATCATACTGACATCAACTAGAGCGTTATCTTATCATTTACCTCTGAAAAGTTATTTTCCTTGATTCCCTGTCTGAAAAGCGACAATGCTTTTGATCTTTTACCAGCCTGCATTAGTAAATACAAATGAGTTTTACAGTCCTTTATCTGGCCCTTGGTATAACTGAATCAAGCACATTTACCTGTAAATGAGTTATGTTGTGGAAAAAATCCTCTTCCATGTCATCCTTACAGAGCGGCCTAAATGAGCTTAAGGATGCTAGATGATTAAAATTGGAGACCATCTCCCTAAGTAAAACAATCCATTCCTGAATGCAACATCATTTTTAGCATTTCAACCAATAATTTTGATAGACTACAAAATAAAAAATATATATGCACCTTTTGAATTGATATATCTTTAGTCATTGCTACTCCCATATTGTGCAGATAAGTTTTTTCCAATATCTTCTGAATACAGCCCATCGTGCAAATGCTTCTGGTATTATTCTCTCTAGATTTATCATCAATAGAGTATTTGGACACATCATTATTCATAACTGAGGCAGAAAAATCCAGGAACGACTGCAGAGCCCTGGATGCACTTTGCCGCAAAATCAACTCTTCAGATGACATATCATACACACAATGAGATAATATGGTGCCCACATGCTCTTCTGTCAAGCCAAGAAACAACTGTGGCCTAATCTTGTCATAGGTGTCAAGTCTTGTGTCATAATCTAGTTCACCAAGTTCTGAAGCTGAAACTGCATTCAGGTCTCGTATTAACCCAGCCTGTTAAAAATGCAAATTACCACAAGAAAATGTGAAACAGGAACAGGCAAAGTTCACATAATTGACATCACAAATAGAGTGATAATTACCAGAAACAACATTGATGGATCATGCAATGACAACCCAGCATAAATATCACAGATACATAGCCGCAGTTCCAATCCGACAATTGCAAGTAATGGGTTCAGTGCATTTAGAACTTTTATAGATGCCTTGCATCTCAGATTTTGAATTATTCCCCTCACAACACATAGTGCTTCCAAACAATCATCTGCAACATAAAAGACGAGACAAATAGGGCAGACCATGTAAAGGTTTCGCCATTTGCAAAATAAAAAAAAAAGAACATCAGATATGCAGGCTAATGTGCATACAAATTTACTCAATAAAAGGCTTACCGGAGTTCAAATCTTTCTTATTGAAAAATGGAAGAATAAGGTCTATGAAATTATCAGCAGCTGAGGGATCTGTAATGTAATTTAGCAATAATTTAAACAGCCTAAGTTCGCGTTGCCCAAGCCATGTACCAGATCTCCTGTATATATTAAAAAAATGCAGGAAATTAAGTCAAGCTTATTAGGTCCCATGCATATGCTCCCAAATGTGATGTAAGCACGTCCGAAGAGATTAATGTGATGCAATGTGTAAGAGAAATTTTAATGAGAGGATACGACCCAAGCAATAAAGTGTCTAAGAAAATCTATACACTTGCTTGACAAAACAGAGACATCTAAAAAGTGACACTGAAGTCCTGAGTCTCTCATAAGAGATGTTTAACTACCATAATAGATGAACAAAACATTATAAAAAGTTAGTATCTACGGTATTATTCTTTTCCAGGGAAGCTATGATTCATTTGTTGATTTATAGGATATAGAAAGTCTTAGATCCACAACTCTGACAATTATATTTTCTATGCATGGATAAAATAAAATAAATTAAATGATTGACATATTGGTATTTGCTACAATCACTCTCATTTGATAGAGTATGCTTGTCCATAGCCCAAAAAATGCACACTAACTAACCAAGAAAATAGTTCAAAGAAAAACTCGGTGTGAAATCACCATCCATAACCCAATTAAATAGCATGCTACAACTAATCTTCCTCCTTCAAGGCATTTAACTTGGGGGGGACAGGGGAAACATCATAATAACTATTCTTTTGATTTCTTCAATGGACAAATATACTGAATCATATTCCCTGATACCATGAACAAATAGAGTGAAACAGAGTAATTATTTTAGTATTGAAGTGGTCAAGATTTTGCATTCTGCATAGTAGTATTACTATAGTGGCGTGAGTAACCTGTTAAGCTCTTTGCGATGATTAACAAAATCATGGAGACTATGGATAAGAACATCCATATGTGGAAAAAGAACTTTCTTCACTGAATGGTCATCTTGCTGCTGCAAATCAATATCCAACCTCAACAGATTCTCAATGAATTCAAGTGCATAGGTGGTAATGGATCCTGACGCTGTCTTCACAGTTAAAATAGAAAAAATAGCTGGTACAAGATTATTCGACCCGAGCAGTGGTGCTAATTTTGGGCTCCGACTCATAGCCATAAAACAAGCAAATAATGAACTTGGTTTCTCACTACTGGAAGCCTCTTGTGTAAAGCAGTCTATCAGAGGTTTCACAGAAGAGAAAAAAATACCCCAGAAGTTTTCTCCAAACTCATGGCTTTCATAGTGACTAAGGGCTGACGAGACAATTCTAATACATGAAGACCTCATATCCTTCAACTGCTTGATGGATATACTTGTCTGCATGACAGAGTGAAGTTGCTGTTGCAATTAGTTAAGAGAAGATATAAACATTTGGTGAATAAAATGCATAGTAGCTTCATGATAAGAAATAATGACACAAGCTTACAAATAATTACTTGAAGTAACAATTTGATAGAACCATCTAGTTGATTTGCTATATGTAACTAGTTCTTCTGTATAATATCTTCAGATGTCCTAGTTATTTCAGTAATTAGGCATTCTGAACTTGATTACCAGAGTAACACAAAGCTACTTTGGGAGTTCAGCAAAAGATATCACATATCGTACTAGAGTAAAACTGAAATATAAGAGCATCCATAAAAGTGATAATATGGCGCACCTCCATATGGTCTAGATGCACTTCTTTATGGCGTTCATCCACATTTACAGAATTGCCCACTTCAGAATTTATGGAACACTCATTATGGTCATTTGATTGGTTGCAAGGATATGTCCCATCACTCTCACTTCTAAGATTCCGCATGCAACTCTCCAGCAATCGAGCGACAATGATTAATAAAACATTAAGAAATGGGCTTATATGTGCCATATCAAAAGTCCCAAAAATTTCTTCAACCAGATGAATGAAACCATTTGCCTTTTTCCATGTAAAGTTCTCTACAGAGATTTCTGTTGAAGTTCCAATGATGTCAGAGAAATTTCCAAGTAGGTTGTCAGACTGAGACCCAAACATTTTAATCTGGAGGCTGCCAGGGATCAAGGACCTCAGAAGTAATGAGAAAAAGAGCTGAAGTTCATTTGAATCAAACTGCAAAAGGAAACGAAGAATTGCCTTTCGATGACTGACACCTGTGTGCTGGTAGAATGCAAACAATAATGATGAGGTCAAACACGAAGCAAATGAAAAATCACAAATACCATTATCATAGATAGATAAGCAGTAAGCAAACACAAACCTTTCGAGAACCAAGTAGCTTCAGCTTCCTTACTTTCGGTGCCAACACACGGATAACCAGAGGAACCACACGACTTCTATGGTCTTTCAGAATTGATGAGGAGTCATGTGAAACTGCCCATGTGGTCAGCTCTTCACGAAGAGTCTTTAAGTCAATCAGATTTTTAAGATTTTGACTGTACGGGGTCAAGAATTCATCCTTCCAGTTCAAAAGGCAATCCAATGCTTTTGCTTGTATGTCAGGATCACTGTCATCAAGAACCCTGGGAACAAATTGTCAATTAATACACAAATTATAACACACGAAACACATTAATTCATCTGCAGGCCGCAACAGCACATATATAACTATTTATTCGCAGACCTTTTAGTTAGTACTTCCTGGAGAACTTTGCTCTGATATAACGATCTTGCATTGTGCATTAACCTTAATAAGTTTAACCATTCTTTCAGAATCGCTTTCCATTGTTTGCCTTTACATTTTTCAGGCATATATGAATTAGCACTGCAGAAGTCAGAGTTCAAAAAGGTTATAAGAAAGGATTGAACTTCCAAAAGTCAAAATTGCAGAAATAAGATAGTTTATATCATATAAATACCTAAAGATGCTGCTGCCATCATCATAGCCCATGAAGTTGAGAAATAGCGGTATAAGATGTCGAGATCGGGATTCAGCAACATCAGGAATCCTTTGGAGTGATTGAAGCAATAAGGTAGCCATGGTCTCAGCTGGTGTGCAATCAAAGTCCATAGCAAGATAAGAGTTGAAGCACTCCAAAATAGCTACAATACCAAACATGGAGTAAGAAACAGCAGTACAAAAAGAATAAACAGAGCCAAAGGAGGATGGATACAAGAATACTCAATAATATCAGAAAGGTTGTGAAGATACATCATCGACTCTTACTGCTTCGAACTGGTTGCTTTCCATAATTACTACTAAGTATTTTACAAAAAGGATTTCTGTAGGCCAATTACAAGTAAATCACAAATATGTGAAGACCAACAAATTAATTTTTCATTATGTAAACCGAATTGAACAGAAGGAACTATTGTCCATTTGTTCTTAATGTCAAAGCATGCAAAACACTAAGTTAGAAAGTCAGCACAGGTAGATATCTATAACTCCTATAATCCTAACCCCCACTAACTAATTCTCTGGCTTCTAATTGGTCGAAACTTTAAAAGTGATGTCAGCTGACATCATCAAAGGAGTTACCTCCACTAAGGCTAATTTATTTTCCACTAGCTTTTTCTTTTGAAATAGAAAAAAATCATAGCACCTAAACCAAATATCGTAATTAAAATTCAATTGCACGGTATTCCTCGCAATAAACTCTTCAAAACAAGACCCATATGGATATATTTTGATAATTTAAACCGCTTCTAAGCAAAAACCCGTTTGTAAGTAAAAACCTAGCAAAACTACATATCACATGGATTAGATGTGGTCCTCCGAAACATGTATAATTTTATGAAGAAAAACTCCTAAATTTTGGGAGGGGGATGACCATCAGGTATAGTAGGGGTGGGGGTTTGAGTAGATGAAATTTGGGTGATGGCCAGTTCAAATAATCTAGACTATGTATGTCAATGGATACAACCTCCACAATTGACCTACTACGTCCATATATATGTATCTACTAATTTATAGTTTCGACCATTATAAACTCCTTGCATTTCTACTTCATACCTGCAGCAACGCGCGGGGCATCCTACTAGTAATTTAGGAAGCCAAACCCCATTAGCTATTTCTCTCAACATGCAAGCTATCCACCTCATCAGCCCACTATTAGATGCATTTATGGTCAACTAGCATTTGCAATTATGATCAAGATACATCATCATGTATTTAGTTGTCAACATCAGCATGCCATGTCATCCTTTAGTCTTCACTTATAATTGTTTATCTCTTTATATAAGTAATTTTATTCCAAATCATTAGCAATTTCCGTGGCAACGCGTGGGGTATTCACCTAGTATACTAATATCAGACTCCAGTATCCTCAAGTGTACCATCAAGTGTAACTAAAAGCATATCACATCAGAACTTTGTCATCAAACCATAGCTTATCTACCAGATCTGGCAATAGTTTGCAATAATATTACATCCACACAGCCTGCAAATGCACCATTTGGATACAAAATCCCTATAAAGTGTCAACAACTTCTAAGCAGAATTAGGAATATGACCACATGGCAGCACAGGACATGAAAAGACACAGATGTGTGCACGTAGAGAATGAAGACATATACAAACGGTTACTAGAGGCTCTGGACTGTCTAATATGCGGGTTTCTAAAAGAACAATGACAAAAGTGATAAACGACTGATACATACACTGTGGTTGGATTGCAGCTTCCAGCTTCTCCTGATTTTTCACAGTCAGTCCTTTTGATTGGTGAATTGCAATAAACTGAACAAACTGACCCCAAACAAGCTCCTTGTGTTTTCTAATGAGGATAGCAAGGCAATCCAGTGTTGGTGGCCACAGATCACTAAATCTATTGTACAATATGCCAATAATACCATGTACGAGAGGAGGTATGTAATCATCATGAACCATCTTGGAAGATAAACTCATTTGTATCCGAGAAATCAAGATAGCAATTTTACGGCTAGTAGTTACTGAAATTGGTGTTGACTCAATAATCAAGAGAGTATCCACAACCTGATTTCAAGAAATCATTAGAGTAATGCCAGGAAAATAGCAAATAAAAGTATTTGTTCACAAGACATACATTAGCGTATTTAGCAACAGCTTCCTCTCCAGAAACTTCTGTTCTCTGCCTCTTGTGTGGTCGCTCCTCATCTGTGATTAGACGTTGATCCATCTTCACAAAATATGATAGAATCCTCAATGTTAAAATTCGAACATGCTTGCTTGGACTGCTCAAATTGGCAGCAAAGATGGAGAACAGATCCAAGAGATTTTGTGGATCAAATTCTTTTGTCATTTCCAGGGATGGTACTCTGTTCAAAGAAGAATACAGAAAAAAATGACGAATTGCCTTAATCAATAAATTAAGGAGACTCATGATTAATCCGGATGGTAAAAAGTGTATGTAGCTTTACCCTTGCAGGGAATCTAAATATTCAGCTACAGGAGACAGTACTTGTGGGCATGTACCATGACTTTTGGCAAGTGATATGAAAAAACTAAATTCTGAATTTTTGCTGCCGTTGACCAGTAATAGTTCATGGTATGATGACAATGCTGCACCAAGTAGACTTCTCCAGGTAGTCATTGGAAGACCATTCATGTTCTCTGCATGTCAATCGTTTGAATTTATACCCTTTATAGAAAGACCAACTACGGTAATAGCAAGATAAAGAAATCTACAAGTAAAATCACCTTCTCCCACTTCAAGCAACCGATCAAAGTTGAAGATTAACTTTCTCAGCAGTGACAAACTATCTTGATGTACAGCTTTCATGTTAGGATAGCAGCAAATAGATCCCCACAGTATAGCAGCTTCCTTTTCACTGACCTGATTACTAGATCGATTACCAGTGCCGACTGCATCATCTAATAACTCTATCCAGAAAGAAAATTTTGATTCAAAGAACTTGCAAGTTTTGTCCACTGAATCCAGATGATTTCCATCAGTGCTACGAAGAAATATTTGCTTCTTTGATCCTTTAAAGAAATTTAGAAGGATAAAGATAACATCCTCAGGTGAACTTGCAATGAAATTATCCATTGCACTGCAAGGCATAAAATTGCTTGGTCAAACCTTTTGTGTGTGAATTGTGAATACACATAACAATTCTTTAAGGAATAGAAGAAAATATATTACATACCTCAATATCTGACTTTCAAAATGTTGTGTAACTTGAGGACCTTTTGCCAAAAGTTTCTTTATAAAGACCATCACACTGGATAAGAGTTGAAATCAGTGTTAGGTGCTAGATCACTACCATTTGGTAAGAAGCAAAATGTCCAGGAGTGTAAACCAAAAACCATCAGCAAGAAAAAAAAAATTACCACGGATTTGTTAGTTTGAACACTGGGGCATAGAAAGGTGATATGATGGACAAGTTGCCAGAAATGGTTGGAACATCCAGAACAGAAAGCAGAAAGTCAAGAATACTTGCAAGAACCTCAGACAAAGGTTCTGTTATGTTGCTACCAGGCAACACATATCTACTAACCAGCAACTCAACAAGTTTAATCATTTCCGCCTTATCTGGCAAAATAGAAAAGAATTTATTGATGTGAACTAACAATGAATTCAAGAAGTGAAAGAATATCGACAATGAATTGGTAAATCTAACCGAATGCATTGCTTTGCTTCTTTTGTAAAGCAAATGCAAGAAAATCAATCAAGCACTTCAAATGCTTCAAACAGCCATCCTTGAGACAGCAGTTGATTTCTTCAAATAAACAAGTATACATCAATGGTAATTCCTTTGGATCCACTTCATCGCATAATCTTTGAATCAGCCCTGTCATGACCTCATGAATAATAGAAGACCCTGCATTTTGTACTATGCAGTGATTATTATTGAAGTTGAAGAACAAAAAAAGTGTTAAAAAAGAGCAGCTTTCAAAACAGATTTTTTTTTTCCTGACATGATTATGCACAAAAAAATGATGCTAGGTTCTGAAACATGGAGAGGCCTAAAAACTCGCTTATGAATTATGATGGGGCGCTGATGAATTCAGCTAAATGGTGATACATGGTGAGGTGAGCCATGAACACAAGCAATGATAGAACAAATGAAACATAAGGACAGTGCAACTAACATTTAAGAACACAATAGTATGTCATTGGGAATTTGGCAGAAAGTCATCTCCGCATCAGGGAATAGATAAAACATGGAGGCACTCACATGAATTATAATAATGAGGCACCGATCAATGTAGCTAAACCATAATGCATAATGAGGTGGCCCAATGAAAACAAGCAATAGGTAGAACATATGGAACATAAAGGCAATGCAAGAAAAAAAATAGCAAGTGTCATTTGAAGAAAGATATCTGACCATCAGGGTATTTATCACGGAGAGTTGAAACAACTGACTTGCTCAACAAGAACTTCAAAACCTGCCCAGCTTTTGAGTGTAGCTTTGTGGAAGTTCCTTTCATGACATGCCACAGCAAAGAGACCACCCCATCTATCCGTGTAGGTGATGGTTGTTTAGCAGCCTCAAGTAGAACTTTCAGTAGACCTAGGGACCAATCAAGAAAAATGCACGTTAAAATAAATTAACTACCTCATTTAAACAAGCATGACAGCCTAAACTTTTTAGTACCCGTACTCCCTCCGTTCCAAATTGTAAGATGTTCCAGCCTTTCTAGATACATAGCTTCTACTATGCAACTAGACATAATGTATATCTAGGTGCGTAGCAAAAGCTATGTACCTAGAAAAGCCAAAACAACTTACAGTTTGGAACGGAAGGAGTAATGATGAAGCTACATAACACAACTTCATATGGAAAAAAACGGTTCTCCCTATGTTAAGAGGCTTCTGCCTCAGCACACAGAGAACATTGCATAGTTGAGAAAGATAGGAAGCCAGCATTCATTAGTACTTGAATGGATGTGTGTCCTGAGGCCTCATAACTAAGCTAACTGAGACCAAATCATCAAAAGCACTTGAAAGTAGTGGGAAATCTTCCTTTTTTCAATATTTGAAGTCAGAAAATTAATAAACCTGATTATAGAAATGATTTGAAACTGAACAACAGTATAGGCAGTGTGCCTCATCAAACTCATCTTCCGAGAATAGATAATAAGCCAGATAGGAAAAAAAAAACACAGAAAGGAACCAATTTAGTAGAATTTAAATGAAAAATAAATGGAGATGCCCTTTAAGTCTCCATCTTTATCTATTATATATTTTCACTTGGTCCTCTGAGACCTCAGTTTCAGGCTTGGCTAAAATGAATACTTCCACAAAAACTATGCCATATCTTTGAGCAATTCACAACGGAGATAATGTTTAAGTTGAGCCCACGATCAGATACCACAAAGGTTAATTTTGGACAAAATATAAAAAGCTAGTGGCTCCATAGCACCATTGGAACCAACACCAAAAGTTGAGGAAAACAAAAAAGACCCATATCTTTCAGAAACATGATATATATTACAGTAATAAAAGAACAAGTGGGAAAAGAAAAATACCTTGTGTTAGCTGATTATTAGGTGCATTCCTCAGCAAAAATGAAACAGACTCTGCCATAAATTCTCTAACATAGTCTTTTGGGGAATATCTCAATGCTGATGTGATCCTTCAGCAACAAAGAATTGGCATTCAGTTAGATAGCTGAATTTGGATATCAAGTTATCAACAAATGCAACTGATTTTATATTGGATAACAATAAATGCAACTGATTTTATATTGGATAAACAAATGCAATTAGTTTATCTAATCATGGGGCAAAGGTCATTGAACAAGGTTTGAGCCAATAGGATACATAGGCCTTATTTTTAAAGATGCAAACTCACCTAAGAATTTGGACAGTATCTTTCACTAGATACTTTTGCAAGTACATCATTATATATGACCAGGATGTGAAGACCTGAAATACAACAGAGTATATGACTTCTGCTACTTAACTGCAAGCAAGACTTATGAATCACAATAAACCGACCAACCTGCTCAAGGATTTCAGGGTCACGATCACCTCCATCATTAAGGAGAGCTAAAAGGGCACTAGCATGTCTTCCTAAAAAGCTGTGATCAATAAAAAAATAGAAAAGAAGGTCAAGCATAATGAGGATAAGGGCCTTTGAAACCTTTTGTTCTGTACGAAAATGAAGTATCAGTCAACTTGGCAGAACAATAGAGATTATAATACTCTTAGGTTGATTTTAATTTAGGTCATTGGGGAAAATAGATCAAGGCCATCATCTTTGAGATAACAAAAAACAAAAGAAGCAAGCCATAATGACCAGGGCCTACACAAAACTATAATGCTACAGACCAACAACCATGCTGAGTAGCCTTATAGTAACTTATTGAATTGGAGCTCAAAACTCACGGCAAAAAATCTTCTAGAATATCCCTGGAGAGAGCTGCAATCAACCTGCATGTCAAAAAGAAATCAGTTAGACATCCAATAGTTGCTAAATCATCACAAACTAAACATGAGCTATTGAATATTAAAGTAGGACTCCACTAGAGACCTAGTGAAACTGAAATTCTGATGCTACAATGTACTAGAGCCTATTACTTGACATAAGTACATTTAATTCAAAACAAAGGATTGCAATAGGCAAAATAGAGCTGAGTAGCTATAATAGAACAACACAGAAAATATGGCATGTGCGCAACCAAGGGTCTTCAACTCCCTGTGCCTCCTTAAACAAAAAGTAATTGTCGCGAGCATGGTTGCTTAAAGGTATACGCTGATCCAGTAGCCATTCCAACAAAGATATAACAGAACATCTACAATTAAGTACAGACATAGGCAGGTTTTATTTACAGCCCAACAGAACAATCTCCTGCAAAGCAAGTTTTGTCAGATGATCAGATATGAAGAATGACAAACTCAAGTTCATTTCCAATTTTTATTCTTATTATATTGTACAGATAGTTTTTCAAAATTGTTACACAAACCCCAAACTTGAGTGATTATGCATCATTCACATATGTAGGTCAGACAAATAAGGAAAGGCAATGACAGCATACAACACATTTAGTACTATACAAAGAATAGTCGAAGTCATCACATTTCAACTAAGTGCATGAATCTGTGATATACTTACATGAGAATTGGCTCCAGGGACAATCTTGCACTCATGTTTACCCTTTGTAGAAGAGCAGAAAAGAGCTTTTCACGGTGCAAGACAATTTGAGGCAGTGTCTGTACCAATGGTATCATCTCCTCATAAAATGAGATGAAATCTTCAGCAGTATTGAGTTCCTGGGATTAACATAAGAAAAGGAATAAGTGTTATATAACTATAACTAATATATTTGCCATAGAAAGAACCAAGTTCCCACATGGCCTGGATATAATCAAACCCCCTTCTAGATGCACTCATGCTGGCCACAAGCCATGCCTCCGTTGTGCTTGGTCTACTTCAAGCCCTAGCTTCCATCACTGAGTCATGCTAGTGCAACTTTTGGCACCAACAGCCCACACTTCAGGCCTTGTTTGGCTGCACAGAAATACACCCCAAATCCACGTAGTTTGGGAGGGATTGAGGCGGTCCCAAACCACGTGGATTGGGGTGTATTTCTGTGCAGCCAAACAAGGCCTCATGCATCTGCTCAGCCTATATCATGCTCTTAACTCCATCACAAGAGAGAGTTGCCCTGGTGCCTGTGTTGGACCTTCAGCACCATCATACCCTTGGCCCAATGTCAAGCCTCATATCGCACCATTTATGATCATATTAGCATCGACTCTAGAGTGGGGGTTGGCATATTTATATAACTCTATATAGAAATGAAAAGGACCAAAGAAAGGAACCTACTGCAACTTCATACTCCCTATGTCATCTCACTTTCCGAGGAGTCAATTAATTTCAAGTTTGACTAGATTTAAAGAAAATATTATCAACTTGTGGTTTCTTATGAAAAAATATATTGCATGGTTAATATAATAATACTTATTCAATATCATAAATATTAGTACCATTTTTGCATATATTTAGTCAAACTTGAGATTGATTTTCTCCTCGAAAAGTGGGATGTGCGCTCTTTCTGGGAAGGAGGGAGTACATTGATGACAGCTAGGGAGACTAATCTATTGTCTGGAAATTAACAATATGATTGAGTTCATTGCCCTTTTCCATATTGGCACCTCTGTGCCATGCATGATGGTAGCCACAGAAATTGATCGAACCGTAACACACTTACACACCAAGTGCAGGTATAAAGTGAAGACATATATGGTGGTGTGATTTTGTCAGTAGCAGGTGATGCGAAGTGAGTACGATGGTGGGGGCAACCCAATGGTGGAACTCGAGTCTGGAGTGTTGCACTCACTCAAGCCATGCATAGTGGTGGACCAAGACAAGCAGCACGCAAAACCCTAGCCAACCATGGCACAGGCATTGGCAGAAAGGTGATTGAGGAATGATGCAGCTTAAGCATGGCAACCGAGAATGCTGGGGAACGCTGGGGTAGGAGAAAAAAAAAAATAAGTAAATCAATTGTATGGGAGGGGGCTGGCAGCAGGAGCAGTTCAAACTTTTAGGTTTTCTATGCTTCTATAAGATAGAGTTGCTAAAGCAGAAGTTTGTGCTTGTGCGGTTTGTGAACAATCTTGAACTCTGTTAATCCTTCAATCATAAAAATAAGCAAATTAGATGGAGCTAAGGTCCATTTCACGCTAGGTGGAACTTTAGAAGATGTTGTTTCCATTTTCTTGGATGTAATCCTGACTACATTACACAATATAACACACAGGACAGCCCAGAAAACAATGATTAAGGCAATTACCCCTGTTACTTCCAAAGTGGATTTAAGGATAGCAAAAGATTGGAATAAATGAGGCAAGAAAAGACTGAGAAACATACTCTCCACTCCACAATTGCGTCTAGGAAGAAGGACGATCCGCTGGACGGCTCCGCCTTGAGCGTGTGCAGGCTGCGGTACACATCGATGTCGATCTCCTCCACCCGCTGCGAGAAGCTCTTGAACTGCGGAAGGAAACGCAGAGCCCATTAGCATCCGAATAACTCTCCCGCGAGCTGGATTCGGTGTCAGCGAGACAGCGGCCGGAGAAGAGGCGTACCGAGAAGCGCTTGCGGCTGGACGAGCACGTGTTGAGGCACTTCACCGCCGCGTAAGACGGGGTCGCCATGGCCGCCGGCGAGGTGCGATGGCGGCCGCTAAAGGAGGCGGTGGCTAGGCTACGAGGGGCCAGGCGGAAGCGGAGCAACATCCGCGTCCCGGGGCTCGCGGGTTTAAGCGAGGCGCAGAGTTTTGCTTGCGGCCTAGGGTTTTGAGGGAGGCGGTGACGGATGCCGGGGATGGACGGCGAGTGAATTTCTTGACGACGATGACAGCCAGGTCGTTGGGTCGGGCCACGGGCAGGCCCAGTCAGGCCTCCTCTCAAGGCTTCGGGCTGAGATGTCTTTCACCAGGTTCTCAACGGCCCAGCCCAAAACAGAAACCCGCCGACCCGAGGCATGATGGCGCGTCCCCACTCCCCACTAGCTGTCGGAACCGCCGCCCAGCTTTCCTCCCCTCCCGTTTTTTCCTGTGCCTTGCTTCTCCGTCCTCCTCACTCCTCACTCAAACGAGGAAAGTAGCCGAGGCGAGGAGGAGGAGGAGGAGCGGCCAGCGGGGGAGGAGGACACGAAAAGTAGCCGGCCTCCCGCCGCCCGGAGCCCGACCGCTCCCGCAATTATTTGTTGTTGATATATCCTGCGTGCAGGCGGTTTCGAATTGCCGTCTGCTTGCTACCCACGAATAATCCATGGCCCCGCCTCCGCCTCAGCTTGCCGTTGCCGCCCTCCTCGTAGCCGCGCTGCTGCTGCTGGCGGCCGGCTCCGCCCCCGGCGCTGTGGCTGCCGGCGTCTTGCAGGTGCGCCGCAAGTTTCCCGCCGGAGTTGGAGGGGACGCCGGCGCCAACATCAGCGCCCTTCGTGTCCACGACGGTCGCCGCCACGGCCGCCTCCTCGCAGCTGCCGACCTCCCGCTCGGCGGCCTCGGCCTGCCCACTGACACCGGGTACGTGCCGGCCCTCGCTAGCTTCTTCATTTTAGGGAGATTTCGCTGTGGGATGCTTGATTTCGTTGTGGGGATTTTTTTCCGGGCGCGCGCAGGCTCTACTTCACGGAGATCAAGCTTGGGACGCCGCCCAAGCGCTACTACGTCCAGGTCGACACTGGCAGCGACATCCTCTGGGTTAACTGCATCAACTGCGAAAAATGCCCCCGCAAGAGCGGGCTCGGGGTACCGTTTCCCACTTTTTGTTTCTTGTTTGTGTCTGAGCTACAGATTAGTTAAGCTGTGTCCATTTTGATGTGAAATCTCTGTGCAGTTGGACTTGACGTTCTATGACCCCAAGGAGTCCTCGAGCGGGAGCACCGTGTCCTGTGATCAGGGATTCTGCGCGGCCACCTATGGGGGAAAGCTGCCGGGGTGCACTGCCAATGTGCCCTGCGAGTACAGCGTCATGTATGGTGATGGTAGCTCAACGACTGGGTTCTTCGTCACCGACGTGCTGCAGTTTGATCAGGTGACTGGTAATGGGCAGACACAGCCTGGCAACGCCACCGTCACGTTCGGGTGAGTCAGTTTATCACATTGCAATCTTTTTTTTGGTTGGACAACATTCATCATGGGCGATTTTTCTGCCCAAAAAGATAAGCATGATCGCCACATAGGTACTTAATGTTCTTCTATTAGGATGGGCTTGATTTTTTTTTTATCCCAGTATAATGAAGTTGTATTCTTGGCCCTTTATCCAGGCTATGTCCTTGTGCTATTACTTCATTGAAAAGATAGGTATCAGGGAAAGCATCAACCCTGCTGTGGGGTTTACTATGCATCCCATGCTCTTTATCATATTGGAACTGAGTAGGAAACAAGCAGCAACCGGCTAGCATTTGTTTATAGTGCTGAAATGTTAAGTGGGGATACACGATTCCTTTCCTTTGTAGGTGTGGTGCTCAGCAAGGTGGGGATTTGGGCAGCTCAAACCAAGCTCTTGATGGAATTCTTGGTTTTGGTCAGGCAAATACGTCAATGTTATCACAGCTAGCTGCTGCTGGTAAAGTGAAGAAGATATTTGCCCATTGCTTGGATACCATAAAAGGTGGTGGAATTTTTGCTATTGGAAATGTGGTTCAGCCAACAGTAAAAAACAACACCGTTGGTAGCTGACATGTATGTATGTTAACCTTGCCGCACTAATTATTGTTTTGGTTGCATTACACTCATGGGTGGACCACTAGAACTAGTCTTAAGTTATTTTCAGTTTCTGAAACTTGTTTCAGGACTTAGGTTATTTATCTAGTTTCAGAAGAAAGTCATAAAGGTGCATAATATAGTTCTGTGTTAAGGGCCAAAAAAGATGCGACCGCACTATATTTGCACCCAATGTTTTCAGATCGTATTATCGAGGCTAGTCGTAAGACCACCGATCAGACGACTAATCGCGATTAGTCGTCGATCAGGGGCGATTAGTCGGTCCTAATCGGTCTAGTCGGCTAGTCAGACATTTAGTCGTCCTTGTGCCTAGATGACCTGATCGACCATGTATATACTCTATATATATGATGTAAATGTATGTAAAAATGGCCATAAATAGGTAAATGGTAGAGGCAAGCAGCCAAGTACAGTTTGACATGTTCATTATCATGGTGATTTGGCCACTTACCTGTAACTGTTGCTTGCTGATGCCTGATGCTGAGTGTATAATGAATCATTATAATGTATAATGAATCATTATCATGGTGATTTGGCCCCAACTAGTCGTCCAGCTAGGCTGATCGGACGACTAATCACGATTAGTCATCACTTATCGGACGATAAGGTTTCTAATCGAACAAAACTAATCGAGAGCCCTTATCGAGCACTAAGTTACGATAAGGACGACTAATCACGATTAATCGTGATTAGTCATCCGATCTGAAAACATTGTTTGCACCATATGTAATGTTTGTTGGTAGGATAACATTGTCACTACTCACTCCTGCAATGATATAACCGTTCCGTAGTTTAAAACTCTAGTTGGACTCAGTAGGGAACTTCTATGCCATTTTATATGACATTATGGATTCCAATTGATGTCAATGATGCATTTTGCACGTCGCTTTTTTATAATTCACAAGTAATATAATGTTTTTAATAATTGTTCATAGCTGTTAACTTTGATTAATCACTAATTAATCATTAAGTTGCCAGTTCACTAGGATTGGAACATGAACCTTAAACAAAAAAAAAAAAATGAAACCATCGAACTCTCAAGTCTCAACCCTAAAGACCTGTTGTTGCTGTACATGTTCTTGAAATGGTGGGCAACTTCCTGCATATTCGATAACAAAAATGGTGGGCAACTGACGTGTTACTATTTCACCAGAGCCCTTACAAGTGATAACCATTGGTTAGGCATATTGATTACTTGCTTAGTATCCAACTGACAAGGAAAAAATTGATATGAGAATTGGACAGTGGACACTTATTAAGCATGGAATAAGATTTGATAAAATTGCATGTATGAAGGAAAGAAAGATATATGCTATTAAAACTTCTGCTCATTGGATAAATGTTCTGTCACTAGCATTTGTGCCATGTTACAAACAGATGTTTCACCAATGTTGTTGTGCTAGTGCTACTTCATGTTCCTTTTTGCCCATGGCCTCTTGAACATACCACTTTTTTTTTGTAAGTTTTGAGTTGGTAAAAACCTTATATCAATGGCATTATTACAAACTTTATATGAACACATATTTTTTTGGCATATAGTGTTTTAGTTCTACTTGAGATGTGATGCATTGCAGCTAGCCGTTTTACTTCATTTATACTGTACTCATAACCTTTCATGATTTTACTATCCAGGCCGCACTACAATGTGAACCTTGAGTCAATTGATGTTGGTGGCACTACATTACAGCTCCCGGCTCATGTTTTTGAAACAGGAGAGAAAAAAAAGGGCACCATAATCGACAGTGGTACTACCTTGACATACCTTCCAGAATTGGTTTTCAAAGAAGTAATGGCTGCGGTATGACAGATCCTATGCTAGTTTGTCCCTTGTAACAGAGGATTATATTCCTTTTTACATATTATATTTCTCAATCAATTATAGGTATTTAACAAGCATCAGGATATAATCTTCCATAACCTTCAAGATTTTTTGTGTTTCCAATATTCTGGAAGGTATGGTTTACACAATATAGCTGCAGTTGGAAGAGTACTAAATAACCTGCAATTCCTTCTGTGCTGCATTTCATACAATGATGAAATATATTATTACTGAATCCTGACGCATACTTCTTTCATGGTCCCTTCATACTTGCTCTGTTTCACTTTCATTTGAATTGGCACAACGATGAATCACTAGTCCACAGATTATATTCTCTTGTTATGATTATGATTGTAACTACCGTGTTCATTTCTCTTGCAGTGTAGATGATGGATTCCCGACCATCACCTTCCATTTTGAGGATGATCTTGCACTACATGTGTATCCACATGAGTACTTTTTCCCAAATGGGGTAACATGACATTTCTCTCCTAGTGGAGCAACGTTTAATTCACCAAGCGCATGGGTTCAGCTTGGTTCCAGCTTATAGCACTTGAAAGTGGCTTCAGTGCCTTCTTTTCCTTTCACCCCTTTTGCATAAACTTCATGATAATTTTTATTGTAATTTGTAATATCATGTTGGCCATCAGTAATCAATATGAAAAACAATCACTAAACTTAGTGCAATGTTTTCAACTCGTCTAATTGACCCTAGTCGCTATGGCATGGATCAGGTCGACTTATCATGACTAATCGTAGTGCATAACTGATTGCATGGCGCCGATAAGCCCGACTAATTGTGATTAGTCAGATGACTTTATAACCTCGATTTAGTATATGTGAATATATGAAGCACCTACCTTATGCTGTCTTTTTCTGTTACATTGTTTCTTTGTTAGGATTTTGGCTCTCCAAAATTTCTTAATCATTCCATATCAAACTCCAGGCTGGTTTTTCTTTTCGTCTGAATTTTGCTGAACTCAATAGAGATATTCTTTTGGATAAAGGTGTCAATCTAAACAAGGAAAATTAGTCAGAAAACCTCTAAACCTACATTGCCAAAATGGCGTAGATCTATCACTATGATAGTTGGCAGCCTGGTCCAGAGTGCCATAGACATACTCGTCGGAGTGTTGGCAAAAGTCCAATTTCACTAATGGTGTGGTGGCAATTCCCCAGACACTGGTATTATTACATGATTAACCAGTGATCATCCATCAGTAATTAATTTTACTTCAAAATTAGCAAACCTGGGTATTGCTGACAAACCCCAAGTACATTTACAGCACATCAATTTTATGTGTACTTGAAGACTACATGTCAAAGTTCATACACGCTGTAGAGAAGTAAGAGAAAAATTGCACGCATTCATATTGCCAAAATGGGATGACATGTACATGCCTTGTCTGCTTTTCAACTTTCTGATAGTTTTCATCCTCTTGACGGATTCAGTTATGCCGTTATATTTCTTATAAAGAGAAAATAGCCTACCATTTTTGCATATGTATACATTCTCTCTATTTTATGTTTATAGCTGGAAGGTCTTTCTTTTTCGGGAATAATTTCTTTTTTTAACCTCTATGGAGTGCGGATACATGACATTGAAACATCTGTACAGTAAAGTAGAAGCCTCCATACCACACACTCTACAGGATAAGATATAGACATAGATATATTTCATTAGGATGTTAATCCGTCCATTTCTGATATTTTGTTTCAAGCACAACAATGGTTTGAAATAGAGTGCTATTAGCATGCAAGTTCCATTTACGAGTGCATAAAAAATACATGGTCATGACTCATGACTCTTATGGTCCACTTTTTTTGTTCATTGGAGCAGAATGACTTATACTGTGTGGGATTCCAAAATGGCGCATTGCAATCAAAAGATGGAAAGGACATTGTGCTTCTGGGAGGTTAGCATTGCAGTGCACTCGCAAACCCATTTTTGTTTCCAATGCCATGTTTTTTATACTGTTTTCTTTCAGATCTTGTACTTTCAAACAAGTTGGTTGTCTATGACTTGGAAAATGAAGTCATTGGGTGGACTGACTACAACTGTAAGTGCTAGCACACTCAAATCTGCACATCCTTAGTTCATTTCATAATAGATTTCAGTTGTAGCTGTTTTCTTTCCAGAAATCTTGACTAATTCTAAAATATTTTGCTTGAAATTGGGAGCCACGAGCTCAGAATACAATAGTTTATATTCTTATCAACTGTCAACCACCATTACATAGTTTGGGATAAAACATCTACATGGTGTGTGGGGTGAGGGACGACATGGTTGGCTGGTAAACTGGTGGGTTGCCCCCTATTTCCTCAACTCTCTGGTTATCTGCTTGTAATTTCAGGTTCATCGAGCATTAAAATTAAGGACGACAAGACTGGCACAACATATACTGTCAATTCACATGACCTCTCCTCCGGATGGAAATTCCACTGCCACAAGTCCCTGGTTCTGTTGTTGGTAACAATGGTGTGCAGCTATTTAATACGCTAACTCTATTGTACAAGACGAACTGACCGAAATTCATTTGATTCGTATTTTCTTTTCACAAAAAGGAATCTAGGGCTTTAGGTTGTGTTCTCTGACCATGGAAAACAATGAAAAATTGAAAACAAAACATTGTATGCCATACAATACAATGAGCCTATGTGTGACTAGTGTAATGTTGAGCTGAGGAATATATGACCGCACGTAACTTGAGTTTCCCGTAAAAAAGGAAAAAGTTGTATGCATAAAATAAGAATCTCCATTGTTTGCAGTACAGCTATCTTCTGACATTTCTTCGGGAAATGATTGTTGTTTGTATGAACTTTCATTCTGCCGTTTATTATATTATTATTATTTATATGGTGATTTGAGAACCACTGGTTCAGAAAAAAGTGATGCGGTAAAGTTTTAACCCCGCACTGTAGCTGGCATGAACGTCGTCTCAGTTCTCTAAAATTTCTATGAAAAATTCTATGATTCCTGGTATCATAAGCATACAAAAATTTCTAATATCTAAGTCAATAAAAAAAGTGCTTAAAATTATTCACCAAAAAAAATTGCTTAAATTGATGTAAGCTTTCCTTACAGCAGTAGTAACCTTTACTACCCTAAGACCATCTTTAGCAGCCTATCAAGACATGTCTCCACTCTATTCTTGGTAGTGGCTTCAAGTTACCTATTTAGCTCTTTAAATTTGTTGTCCACCCAAAATTTCCTCCTAATAGTCGGACTATCAAGGTCTAGTCAAAGCTAAGACCACCTAACGCGCTCATCACAGGCATACGTTTCTATGGTTAAACTCTTCTTAACTAAAGGAAATCCCCACTACCATTCTATCTCATTCCATAGAGTGCCATGTCATCCTTCTTTAATCCTAAAGTCTTCAACTCTTCATGTATGTAGCACAACCCAAGCGTTACTCTCAACTGGTCATGCATCCCAGCCCAACCTTAGTCTTCATGACTTCATCATAGACAGCCACAACCCATGTCGACCCTACCGCTTCCCCTGCTGCACATTTGCCTGGCCCTAGCCCTTCCCCTTCCCTCATCAATACTAGACATCAAAGGTCTCCTATGGTGGATGGTGGATGGTTCTCATTGCTTAGTTATACATGTGAGATCCTCTAGGTGGGTCAGATATCGACGATCTTCAGCTATGATCCTCTTCTAAATCTACTATGCAATGCATGATGGTGTTTTTTTATTTGAGTGGATTCATTGCCGGTATTGCTTCCTTTGCAGGTTTGCTATCACGTGTTAGCATGCTGGTGGCAGCAGCCTGCAGCACCTTTTGCCCTCCTGCAGTCCAAGCAAAAATGGCCAGGGGCCGAACGCCGGTGCGCCTTGACGCCGCTGCTCGCCAGCCACATGTGAATCGTGTCCTCGTGCATGTTCCCTCTGCTCCTTAGCTCCGCTTTGGAACCCCTTCTGCTCTTGATGTGTGTGTTCAGGTGTTTTGCATTTAATAGTCTCTTTTTCTATACATTATCTCCTCTATAATCTGTGAAATAAACTACTCGTCTCTTTGGCATAGCCCACGTAGAGATCAATCATGTCAGGGAAGTTGTTTTCGCATTTCCTGTAACCATAAGTATACGGTGAATTCAACAAACCTATATGCAGATGCATTTGTTGGCTTCTAGCTTTTCCAGATAATACACACAAATCATCTCACATTTAGGCACCTTCAAATACAGCTACCATTAAATCAATTATATATATATATATATATATATATATATATATATATATATATATATATATATATATATATATATATATATATATGGGGCTATTCGGCTACGTATAACTTATTCTTATTAGCCCACTTTAATTTACAAGAATTATAGTAACTCAATTACTATAATCGCTACAATAGTTGAGTTACTATAACACATATATGATTATTTACCATAACGATTATAGTAAACCACTTAGTAAGGAGTTACTATAACACATGGGACTATTTACTATAACGATTATAGTAAACCACTTAGTAAGAAGTTACTATAATTCTCGTAAATTATCATGCATCTGCAAAATAGAAATTAGAGAATTGTCAATTACATTTTCAAGGCCTTAACACTACTTCCACTTTCGAATGCAAACTGAAAATGAATATTTCTGTTGGCTTATAACATATCGAATGAAATAAATCATATCCCTGTTGCAGAATTTCACTGAGTAGTGAACATCACTTGTTACAATGATTCGCAAACTCTTTTATGTATTCGAGAAAAAAAATCTCCTCCTACCTATTTCTACTAGTATATTGCATGTGCTAACACTATGGTGTCATCTAAAAAATAAATCATAAAACTAAAAAATAAATTAACTGATGAGAGAACATAAATTCACGGACAATATACTAGTTTGATGGTGTTAGTTTACTGGGTATGTTTTTTGTGTGAATGGAGGGGGAGCTCCTCGGCGGGGGATTTTTTTTTGTGTGGATCTAGGAAAGAAAAGATGGTGCATTAGTAGGCAGATTAGGCTAGCAAATTGTCCTCTATTTTTCGCTCGTCGGTCTTCCTCATCGCATGCGTGCCAAACATTTGCCCCTCCCACATGCCTCACCTCTCCACTGGCGCCTCTCGCTCGCTCGTCGTTGATGCTTTCTACGCTCGCTCGCCGTTGATGCTTTCCATGCCCATCGTTGGCTCCTCGACTTCCGACGGGACTCGTCATGGGCCATCCAGACGCCGCCACCATGGTCGTTGCCGACTCCTCTACATGGGGTGTTGATATAAATTAAATGCACACAAGAAAATATGAATATCCGCAAGTGCACAGATATAATACTGATGTAGCACTTCACCCGGAGGTTTTAAATATAGTATCCACAAGGAAACGTATGAGTATAACTATGGTCCAACCTAACCTGGAGTAGAAATCAAGCTTAGATAGAGACAAAAGGGGATCACTGAAACTACGATTACTTTGAACCTCGGTAAAAATGTATTTTATAATGTTCTAACACGGCCAGATAACTTAAATAGGGAGAGAAATCGAGTTCTCTCCACCAAAGATCTATATACGGCTGCCAAACCTTCTAACGGGTGATGGATTACAGAGGATTCAATGAAGCTATTAAGTCACCTTCGCGAGCTACCATCTACCGGAAAGATAGGGGACATTCACAAGTAATCTAGATCTAAACACTACGCTTACACCTATATTACTATTTCAATCTACAGCGTCCTATAGACTAAAGTACTCAAAAGAATTGTGAACTAGAAGAACAATATGAATACAAAGTTACTTACATAAGAAGATGATGATTGAAGAACCTCCGAAGCAAGTTCCGGCCGAGAGAACTTGATCCCAGAGAATACAGCCGAAGAGAAGCACCGACAGGCCGGAACTCCTCCGAAACTCTACTCTCAACTCCTCTCTCTAATTCTAAGACTAGATAGCTACTCTAAAAGGTAGATCCATTCAAAGGGACCCCTCTCAATTGATCCAACTGGAGATAATAAATTAGGGTTTCAGGGATGCCTCAGACAAGGGGCCAGGGGGCTCCTTATATAGCCCGGTGGGATGCATACGAGCCCTTGGATCAAACCGACTTCACGTACGGTGGATATGGACCCTCAAATACGGTGAAGGAAGCTTCTAGAAGGTGAGGCGAGGTGGCAATAGGGTGGGGCCGGCCGGAACTTGGGACCAGGCCGCCCGGCACCCAAGGTCGGGCTCTAGGCCCCCGCTTCGTTGTGGTGTCTCCTTGTTACATGTACAGTCCAATGGCGTATGTTTAAGCATGAGATAATTTCGCTAATTTGTTTGATAATTACGTCCTTCTCCGTGGTTTTCTGGAACACTCCCTGGAAAATATGAAATCACCAAAACTCGTGGAATTGTTAGTTAAAACCTCTAGACTACTACGCGTATTGATCGTTTCTCATGTTTATTGCACTATAAAAAGTTGACGCTATTGTTGACAGTAGATAATGATCATTTTTAAACGTCAACTAAATACATAAAAGAGATCACCACTAGAAAAGATAGAGGTTTTAACTGATAATTTCCACGAGTTTTGGTGATATCATATTTTCTGTAGGATTATTCCAGAAAAGAGAAATTGGAGGATTTAATTGCAAGATTTGCATGAAACTTAACCGCGATGGAAAATATGTGCATCGGACTCAGGAAGGATCCAGAAGGCACCAGAACGAAGTGGAGGCGCGGGGCCCACATGATGGGGCCGGCCGGCCTGGGGCCAAGTGCCGGGCGGCACCCCCCTTCTACACCCTTCCACGAGCTTCTAGAGTGCTCCTCCACAGCCTTTGAGGATCAATCTTGGCCCTGCGTAAAATCGATTTGATCCAACGGCCATCGTTTCCTCCATCGGGCTATAAATATGGACCTGCACCCCTAGGAGCAATTAGGATTTTGCCTCAATTCATTTGTCAAGATTAGACTAGAAATTAGGGTTTCCAGAGATTAGAATTAGAGCTCCAGTTCTTCAAGTTCTACATTAGGTTTTAGCTAGCAAGGTTCAAGTAGAGTTGGGTGCTTTGATCGAAACTTTCAATCTGCAGTCAGAAGATTGGTAATTATATCTTGTATCTCGTTTATAACTTTATTCTTAATTACTATATTGCTACTTATTAAGTTCTTAGTTTACTCTAGTTGCATTCTTGATATAGTTATGATTGGTGATGATTATAGTCATATGTTCATAAAGTGCCTAATTCAATACTCGAGTGGGTTAGGTGGTATGTATTATATAAGCATGGTGCTTAGATATCATATATACCTACGATTGCATCTTGATATGCTGGGTAGTGTGGTAGATCATAGACGTACAGGTCTATTGAGTCCTCTGTATTTCACCCCTCACATGTAGGCTAGTAGAGCGCGGTCGCGAAGGAGGTGACTTATGTCTCAATATCCTCCCTAGTTGATGCTCCTTATGTTGTTGTCTAAATTGATTATACTATAGATGAAAGTGTGTATATTGGTGTGATCTGTAGACTTATTATTTAGGGATAATTTAGAATTTCTTACTCTAGCTGAATCTCCTGTCTAACCAAATTATAATAGTTGAGTCTTTAATCTCTGTCTCTAGAAAGTCCTCTTTTACCATGTTTATCTTTATCTTTATTGTTTATCTTGACTCACCTCTGCTAAAGCATTAGAATGGTTGATTACTATAGGTTTACACATTTAAAGTCATAGTTATAATTCCTTTTCTACCCTTTTAGAGATAATCCAACGCAATAAATAAGTTTTTTTGGCTAAAAACAAATCAACGATACTTGGGAACCTTACCATGTGAAATGCTACAACAGAAGAATTATCTGTGCGCTTGCGGATATATTCTATAGAGTTATTTTTAGAGCAGTCAAGTGTAGATTCTTTTCCAGTATTTTTGGCATCATGTAGGGATGACAACTTAACGTGAAGTAATGTTAGAAATGTCAACAAGCATTTCTGGCGCCGTTGTCGAAGAAACGAACATTTATTTGGCAGGATAATTTGGTTAGGGGTATTCAATCTTTCAAAGAAAATATTTTTTAAAAGAAAAGAGTAATATGACTATAGACATAAATACTTATAGATAGATCAATATCTTTTGCTTTAGCAGGCTTATCCTTGTTTCGTCCTTATTTATATTCTATACAGGGTAAGTGCAGGATTGGTTGTGTGCCATCAATTCCCATCAATAAGAAGCAACCAAGACCCTTAAGAAGCTAACACCCGTTGTGGTTGTGTGCCATCAATTCCCATCAATAAGAAGCAACCAAGACCCTTAAGAAGCTAACACCCGTTGAGAAGCTATGGCTGAGAAGACGTTGCGTGAATTCTCTGCTCCAAGCACTAAGAACATTCACGTTGGACCAACTCTCAATATTAGAGAACATGATTATAAACTTAAACCAAGCCTCATCAACATGGTGCAAGCTATCACATTCAGTGGAAAGAAGTATGAAGATGCTAGTGCTCACTTGTAGAATTTTCTAGAGATTTGCAGCACCATCAACATCACGAACATATCTCAAGATATTGTGCTACTTTGTTTGTTTCCGTTCTCATTAGAGGGAAAGGCGAAGCGGTGGTTCTATCAAATTAAAGATCAGATTAAGACATAGGAAGGATGTTCAAAAGCTTTCCTAGAAAAGTTTTTCCTAGTAGGTAAGACTAATGCATTACAAGGGAAGATATCAGAATTCTATCAGCAGAAAGGTAAACCTATTCCAGAAGCTTGAGAACATTTTCAAGATTATATTTCAGATTACCCACATCATGGAATGGAAGAATGGTTACTCATGCAAACGTTCTATCACGGATTAATACCAAAGTCACGTGAACAACTTGATGCCACTGCTGAAGGATCATTTATGTCACTCACTCCTACAAAGGCCAGAAGTCTTATGGACAAAATATCAGAAAATCAAAGTTGGACATACAATAGCCAAACTTGCCATAGGAGTGAAGAAGCTTTAGAGAAAGTGTGTGCACTATCAACCAAAATGGATGTACTATTGAATTGGCTAGAGCAAAGAGCCAACTACATAAGAGACCGTCAAGCCATTTAAGACGTATTCAATTCTCAGAATCAATGTGGAGAATATTTAGGAGTTGAATTTGCTGACTCCCCAGAAAAGATCAATACTATTATCAAGTCCACTTCACAGAAACGAGGTTGGAGTCAACCTCAACGTAAGTATCAAGGTAATAATTATAATTCTTCCAATCAAAAGCTACCACCCTTGAGAGAATTAATATTAGAATAAACTAGAATTAATGAGAGCATTCACAAGAAGCTTGCTTTTAATAATGCAATCCTAGAAGGAATAAATTCTAAATTGGATAATTTTTCTTCTACTGTTAAAGAACAAATAATATTTAATAAGAAGATAGAATTGCAAATAGCCCACTTGGCTTCTACTTTGTCTGCTACCGCTAACCCTAAGCAAGTAAAAGGAATATCTACTAGAGGAGGTAAGTCAACACGTGATCCACCTTACCCAAAAGGGGCAAGGAGACCACCGCAATTAAAGCAGGTAGAAGAAGAAGTAGAAAAGGATAACATGGAAGAAGTTATACCACAAGATCAAGATTTACGCCAAGATTTTTATGACATAAATCTCCTACCGTTTCCACGTAGAAATAGAAGGGCCAAAACAGATGATCAATTCGGTAAGTTTATAGAGGTAATTCAGAAATTATATGTCAATATTCTGTTGCTAGATACCATGCGGGTACCTACATACGCGAAGTACCTTCGAGATATCCTCAACAATAAAAGACCATACCTTCTACGGAAGTTATTAAGCTTACAGAAGAGTGTAGTGCGGCGATTCTGAATTCTCTTCCCGTCAAGAAGAAGGATCCAGTATGCCCCACCATTAATTGCTCAATTGGAGATCATAATTTTGAGAATGCTTTATGTGATCTTGGAGCTAGCGTTAGTGTTATGCCCAAGAAGGTCTTTGACAAGCTCAATTACTCTATGCTTACACCCACTTCGATGTGTTTACAACTAGCCGACCAATCAGTTTACTATCCCACAGGGATCGCGAAAAATATTCCGGTAAGAATTTGAAACTTTTTTATTCCTGTAGATTTTGTAGTACTTGATATGCAGGAAGTGATGAAGACACCACTCATCCTCGAGAGACCATTCTTGAACACTGCAAATGCACACATTGATGTTGGAGCCGGAGAAATTAAATTCACAATTAATGGAAAAGAAGAACGGTTTGCATTTAAGCCACGACCGGAGCAATGTCAAATTCTAGAGTGTCATGAAAAGCTTCAGAACCGGAGATCAAGTATGAAGAATAATTAAATTTGAGAAGTCTGATTCGGCGGACTTAAAAACCCCGAACCTTCACTGGGAGCTAACTCGGTAGTTATCAGTAATTTAAATTTTTGCATTATTTTTTGCATATTTACTTTCTTATCTTTTGCATTACAAAAAATAAATAAAAACAATCATGACAGAGTAGTTAGAATAAACACCGAGTGATTAATGCTTACGGAGCGTAAAACCCCGTCAGTGATATTTACTCTGGTAACAGAAAAATACAAAAATACTGTCATTAGAATTCTTATTTTTCATAGATTCATAAAAGTAATTTAGTTTTTCATTCTTGTGTCATTATACGATATAAATATGGGAGACATATGGGACCCACACACATCACCTCACATCCCATCACACACACCATCATTCACCACCATCTAAAAATTCAAATTATCACTCACATGTATGATTGTACCACCTCCACTCTTGCCTGCCATCGAAAGCAAGCTAGGGCATAGCCTTCTGATCACTTGCATGCCAATATCGACACCAGAGAAAGGAGAGAGCAAATGGCCAAGGTGTGGGGCCGGCCGGCCCCACCACATATGCCAGCCGGCACCCCTCTACTCATCTCCCTCTCTCTCTCTTCACTCATTCTCCCCTGTTCCATTCTCAAGTCCAGAGAGCTCTGTTTCCCTCTGTTCTTCGTTCCGAAGAACACGACCAATCAAAATCCCCTTTCTATCTTAAGAAAAATCCAGAAAAAATTAAAAGAGAAGGAGATTAGAGCTTTGCTTAAGGTTTCATCCAAGAGAAGTGATCTCTTACCTTCTCTAACCTTTCTCCATCAATTGTTCTTGTTTGTTCTTGTTTTTTCCTTCAAGATGAGCAAGAGAATCAAGAGTGCGGTGAAGAGCATCGGAAGGGCACTCTCATTCCGCTCAACCCGGAACCAAACTTCATCACGTGCACCTTCACGAGTCAACTCCAAGATGGACGTGGATACACCATCACCCATTGTCCATGCATCATCATTCCAAGGTGAGCAACCAAGATATACCCTCATGGATGACTCTCATATTATTTTATTCACTAGAGCCAAGAAGGGAGTCTTTAACACAATCAAGGACAAAGAATTTTCCCACACACCAGTGTTTGATAATGAATTACTTGTAGCAACCGGTATGGATTCTGAGTTTGAGTTAGTTTTTAGAATAATGGGGGTGGGAAAATGCTTGTGCTATCACTGAGGAAGGTAGTAAGTTGCTTGCCATGGAATTTTTGAGCACCCTAGAACTTGGTTCGGATGAAATAGAATTTAGACTTTTTAACCAAGCTCACACTGTCTAATGGAAAAACCTTAGTATCATGCTAGGTTTTACAACTAGTTGTTCAGTAGACATTGATGATGCCCTTAAAAAATTTAATAGAGCACAAATATGGGCGAGTATTTCTGGTAAAAAGATTTGTCATAAACCAACCACTGAGGAGATACATCACCCTACTTTACGTTTCATGCATAAATGGCTAGCTGTCACTTTCTTCCCTAAGGAGGAACTAGGCACCGTTAGAAATGAGAAAATAAAATTGTTATAAGCCATGATTAAAAAGAAAAGTGTTTCACCTGTTAAATATATGCTGCATTATTGGACCCTTGTTCCTGCCATGAAGAAGTGTCGCATCATGTTTACTTCCTGGATTACTCGCATTGCTTCGAGGTTAGGTGTATTATAAAATGCTACTCTCACATTTATTTCTACATCTCGAAGAATAATTGGATATGATTTCTTTTTTCATACTCATTTGCTTAAAAAGAAGGGAAATAAAATATACATGATTTATAAGAATTTTGACAATGAGTATGAGCTGCCAAATAGAGGACTTGGTCTCTACACAGTAGAGAATTTTATTTTTGACATGCAGACAGGTAGAGCTACTGTTGGGAGGAGTCCCTCAGCACGCTTTGCTGGAACATAGAGACCAAGCTACCGGAGAGCGAATCCTACACCACAAGGACCGGCGTACACTTCCTTTATGGGCTTTGATCAGCCAGAGCCGTCACACCAGACTACACAGCCATGGACACACCACTCTGCATGGTAGGGTTACACCTCTTATCAGGAGGGAGAGTCATCCTCAGGATGTGGGCAATGGGGATAAGGTAATACTTCTTATTCACAGGAAACAGACTATGAGAGAGGACAAACATCTTTCTCTACTCGCCCACACACGGACTTCAGTACTGGTGGCCCGTATGCATTCCATGCACCCCCAAAGGATGACTACTTCCAGCCTCCAGAGCAGCACGGACGACCTCCAGCGACCTTTGGTGGAGCTCCTCACTTTAAGGAGTTTGTTGGCCAGCAGCTGACTAGCTTGGGGGAAGGCCAGGAGAGATTTCAGACCACACTGAACCAGAGAGTGGCGTGGCAGCACCAGATGGACAACAGGGTAAACACAATTCAGCAGTCTCAGGACCAGGGGCAGAAGGCCCTAGCATACTTGATTCAGAGTCTGGGGCTTGAGTATCCACCACCACCACCAGAGCAGTGAGATAGCTTGGGGGAGGACCCCCGCAAGGTGAGCACACCTCACCTTTGTTTATATTTATCTTATTTTCAGCATTTATTTCCTTGCTATTTAAAAAAAATAAATAAAAAAAACCCATCTTTTACCATTTTCTTTAAATTTCTGCAATTTAATTCTTGCATGATAAAAATGAAAACCCAAAAAAATAGAGTATGTAAAAAAGTTTGCTTTAATTTTCAGTTGTTAGTAGAACTTGAAGGCTAGACTTTTCTGAGCTATGAAAATGCAAAATATGATTTTCTTCACATGCTTAGTATTTAAATTGAGATTCTCCTACAGATTGCATGAAGTTGACCTTATATAAAAAATTTATTCTAAACTTGATATCTGTGGGTAGCATATTCTTGATCCTAAGTCTAGGTGATTGTTGGACATGATTAGAGAAGGTTTAAACTGCTATTTATCTTACTCTAAAGTGATGCTAAAATTCTAGAGATTTACCTTTTAAAAAATGCAAAATGTTATATGATGAGATCTTATATGACAATGCTGAAATTCCTATCGAGCCATATTTAATATTTAGGCTAGAAAGCTTTCTACATACTACTACTTGTCATTACATTGAGTTTGATCAACGTTTGTGACCCTAATGGGAGACTTGTCTTGCTTTTTAAAATCAAGATTCACTTGCACTCTACTCATATATGCACTACTCACTTGAGTAGGCGCAACAACATGCCATTTTATCTTTTCAGAAAAAATGTTTTACTCCTACACCGGAAGAAAACACCAAAAGTATTCCATTAGGATAGCCACAAAATAAATGCTCAAACATCTTGTTATTATCTCTCAATTTTATGTGCAAAAAAAAGAAGTTTTGTGAGCTATGCAAAATATTTAAGGGAGTTAAAAAAAGAGGTGGACAAGTGTCCGAAAATAAAATAATGCTTACCTCCCTAAAAAAGAAGAAGAAGAAGAAGAAGAAGAAGAAGAAGAAGAAAAAGATAGCTCATAATTTTACGGCGTGTTTTTGAATTCTAAAAGAGAGATATGAATGAGCATAGTAGAATTAGGATTGTTAGTTTCCACTAAAATATCCACCATATTCCATACACATGCATATCTTGATTTGATTGTATGATTTGTTTCTCTCTGGATCCATTGTTTGATTTTACAACATATGTTTTGTAAGTAAGTCATCCATAATATTTCTATACCATGAGCTCCACATATAAACCTTTAGATATAGGTTGAAATTAAGGCATAAGCTTTATTGCCTTGGTAAGGAACCAAAAAATACCACAAATATGAGAGACTTGAGAGTGTCATACAAAGTATCTCTGAGTTTTTATTTCTGAAAATCTATAAAAAAACTCCGGAAGATTGGTTGAACGTAAGAGTTGGAGACATGGTGCTTGACTTGATCTGTCTGTTTTTCAATTGCTCATGACCCAAGGTGAAATATGTTAAGCTACATGGTTGAAAAAGAATAAGAGTAAGTTTGAAAATGAGGCCAATAAATTTCAACCTAGAGAAGAATTTTAGTTTGAATGTCTTAGTATTTGTTGGAAGTTATTAAAAATATTTGAGAAACCCTGAGTATTAATTTTTCCTATCATTTTAGGGTTAGCTTTGCTAGGGACTAGCAAAGGTTTAGCTGGGGGAGCTTATTGACGGTAGATAACCATCATTTTTAACCGTCAACTAAATGCATAAAAGAGATCGTCACTTTGAAAAAGATAGAGGTTTTAACGATAATTTCCATGAATTTTGGTGATTTCACATTTTCTATAGGATTATTCGGAAAAAGAGAAATTACAGGATTTAATTGCAAGATTTGCATGAAACTTAACCGCGATGGAAAATATGTGCATCGGACTTAGGAAGGATCCGAGAAGATACGAACAAAGCGGAGGCACGGGGCCCGGGGCCCGTGTGAGAACCGACCAATTTATACATCAAGTATGAACGTCCCTCGGTGATCACGGTGGCACGCATATACCATCACGTATATAAAAACCCGTAGTACTCTGCCGAGTGTCACGAATGACCTCGGTAAATCAACTTTACAACCAGGATCGTACTCGATTAAGCAAATACATATCACATACGCGAGTTCGCAGCGAGAAAAGTTATTACAATAGGATAAAGAATAAGGAATAAAAGTTTAGTTTCAAATCACTTTACAACAAAACCAAGTTTTGAAATGATTACCAAATCAAAACTTGAGTGATATTGCTAGCTTATGACATCCTCCGGTGAAGTATAGATGAGAAGCATATCTGGAATAGCCGTGTCCATCGGCTTTTAGTTAACACCTTCAGCAAACAAAGCAATTCACCTGCAACAGGGTGGGATAAAACCCTGAGTACTCAATTGTACTCCGCAAGACTTACCCGTCAGGGAAAAAAAAATAAAAGACACCAAGGATCATGATAGGCTATATGTGTGGAGTTTGATGGCTAGTACCATTTGCAGAAAAAGCATTACTAACATAATCCTTACTTCAAGTTTTTAGTAGCAGAATTAATATTGAGCTAATTAGTACTACATCAGCACCTCTCTATATCATATCATTTTTAAATCATGGCAATCCATCACTTATAAGCGGGATATCAATCATAATCCTTCCATCATTATCCAATATGTTATTTCTTACTACGTCTCTGCGAAAAGGTATGAGTTTCTCCTTGGCCGGGAGAGACGGCGATTCGAATCGATTACACCACCGGGTAAAGCCCAGATCACACACTCTCGCAAGCCGGACCAAAGCACCTTTCGAGTCATTTGCTCACTCTATTCGAAAGATAGGCTTGATCACGCTATGCAAAACTCATGGTACTGCGTCTCACAAGTCATGCCCGTTCAGCCCGTAGCCCGTAGTCACGCAGGGTCTTGACTAGTACCCTTTCCCCGTCCGTTCGTCCCAGCAATGCATAAACGATTCAAGAACTACCTCGAATAAGCTAACCAGGCTTCACCGTCGAAACGAGTTATTCGGGCGGTTATGTGAAGGTATGTTCAATCTCACACCTAGATCCGAATACGGCTCGGTCCTTAATCGACACAGACGGAAATACCAAATTTTGTCCGGTCTCCAATTATTAGCCATCATATGATTCAGGATAGCATATATATATATCCCCGTAGTGAGTAAGTAACCATCCTACATCTCGCGGGAGACAGGAAATCACCCGACTTCTACCGGTCTAAGCATGGCTAAGCATTTAAGGGAAAACGTCCTACACATACTAGTTGGATTGTATCTAGAAATAGCTGTAGATCAAGGTAATCATGCAACAACGGTTTCACTCAACTCCTATTTACGTAATGTACATTACCCTAGACTTAAGGTGTAATAAAGTATTTGTAAAACAGGGGGGAAGTGGGTCATGCTCGGGGCTTGCCTGTGTTGCGAGGAAGGTTAGTTTTCACTGAAGGATCCGAAGTTAGACTTCGGCATCAACACCTTCGGTAGATACATCTCTGTTGGACCGGATCATCACGCACCTTCTCCAAAACTTGACCATTGCGATCCTTCTCGCTCACGTGCACTACATGTAATGAAATGATGCGTGCTTAACGCTATGCGTGACATGATGCATGATGAGATGATTTACTTGGATGATAATGACAGAAAACTATGTAAGGTTCCATGTGTGCGGTTCTCTTTCTCTGATGACAACACTTTGTATTATCAAGTTTATTTTTATTTATAGAGTAGGTGCATATCTCCTCTCTGAAGAAGAGCTACTTCCATTACTTAAGAACAACCATGATTTTGTCATCACAAATCTACCATGATCATTGTCATAATTACGTTGCCGAGGATCAGTTGGGTTTCATGATCCAAGGTTTAAAACAAATCTAAAAGTCACATCAACTATCACATGCATTAACCCTTTCTAAGCAAAGAAGCAGCAGGATCATTACTTAATTAAGTAGTGAAATACTATTCATTTAAGTTATGTAATACTTAATTAAACTCAAGATTCTTTAGCTATGACAAACTTCACCACTGAAGTTATTACTAAACTACTTAAGCACACAATGGTTGTATGGTCAAGCAACCATTTCAGATTACAAATGCCAAACAGGACAGCAGCAAAGTAGCTAACTGTTTTAACCATAACAGAAGCTCTAGACATTCAAAAGAGGTGTTCTTAGACTTTTTGAAAAGCTTATAAAGTTATCTACAATTTGTTATTATCATCTCACATTGATTCAATCATTAACAAAGTCAAACAGATCAGAGAATCAAATCTGTCCAGAAGCTGGACAGATTCTGACCCTGAATCTTATTCACAATTAACCATAGTTATATAGTACCAAAATTAGTGATTCAAGACATTTTAGAAATCTTATGAAAAACACTACAACTCCTTAATTATGACCAAAAGGTGATTCATAATTTATCTAAGCCAAACAATTTGATCTTTTAGGATTGTACAGGAAGCATGCAGAAATTGGTTGTTAGATTGCACAATATATAGCTCCTAGTCTTGTTGCCCAAAGATCATCAAATTTTAGGGTAAACTAGATATGGGAATTCTCTACAACTTTTGTATTTAATATTTTCAAAGAAAATGTTATTTGAATTATGAAAACATCCTCTAGACAGAAACAACCCTTGCTGTCCTACCAACACACATGTGCAACCAAGTCTTTACTTGATTCATTAATCCCATTAAGCATGAGTAAGCATGGACATGAATTATGAACTACTATTAACATTACTATGTATATGTACTTACTTACTTAAAACATGGTAAAATAAGGGATAAATTATGACTTCACATGTGTCGGGGTCAAAACCACGGCCCTCTAAGGACCGGGATAAAACGGCCTTCAAAAGCAAAAACACCGTCGAAGGCCCGAAGCCTCAGCGCCCAAAACCTATGACACAAAGCTTAAAGTGCTTCCGGCCCAAACCGCGGCTAACCAAACCAAAGCGGGGCAAAGGTCACCGCCGGGGGATCGACCCCTCGGACCAAGCTTCTGATTATTCCGAGCCCCCACCCGTCGCGGGGGAGGTCGGCGTCCGACCCGCCCCCAGGCCCGGCCTTAGGACACACCGTCTGCAGATTCCCTCGAGCCGGGCAGCATCGGCGTGCCCCGTTCCGTAGCCCGTCCACGGGGATACGGCGTATGCCTCGGCCCGGGGAGGGCAGGGCGCCAAGGGAACCCGGGGACATTCGTTGTTCCCACGCCTTTCGCGACAGTGCGGTCTTTGAGCCACATACCGTCCAGTACGAGCGGAAGCCCCGTGTGTGCATTCCCGTAGGGGAGCGCGGACCCCGTGCCCGTCTCGGTAGCTCGACCTGCCCGTGCGGATAAAGGAGGCGGCTCATCATACCAACTGCGTGGCCGTCCCAGCGACGGGCGGCCGAGCCAAGACACATCTCGCAAGGCCGTCGGAGGCGTCGGGGAATCAAGCACACTTGCGCCCGACAACTCCACGGACGGCTTCCTACAGGCCAACATTTGACCGGGAGTCCCTACGGTCAACCAAAACGCCGACCCGTTCGGTATAAGCCTGCTTACACGAAAAGGCTACGAACTGGAAGAGGGCGATGGCGTGCGCTTCTGATGCGCCCGCGATACTTCGAGAACGCCCGATGTTAAGCCCACCGTGACTCCACGATTAATCACGCGCACATGCCCTCTTACGTGAGCCTCACCTTGGACTATAAAAGGGAGGACTTGGGCTCCCAAGCATGTGTGTGTTCACCACCCAATTCACATTACTAGACACGAGAAAACACCCGGCCGTAAGTTTAGCTTCCTTACTCGAGACTTGGGAGTCTATCCCTCTCTCGACCCCTCTTATGCTTGCCCCATACAAGCTCCCCGAGTAACACGACTCCGCTCTCACCGGGCGTAGGGTAAATCGCCCGAACCAAGTATACATCATCGTGTCCACTCGGGGAAACCATCTCGAGGATAAGTGCGCTCTCTTTTTCGATTACTCGTTGGTGTTCATTCTACACACCGGCGGTTAGCGCCCCAGTGGGGGGGCAAGCGCACTTCTACGATTCCACCAACCTCGAGATGGCCATGCACCGTCTCAATCTTGTTCCCGGCACCGAATCCGTTTCGGGGAGTTGGATTTTGTCGTTAGGGAGGACGGCGTGACTTGGGCTGGCTCCCTGAGCCCCAGTCGCTCTCCCTAACGCCAGCGGCGTCACCTGCACCACCCGCGGGAGCTGCAGGCGGACAGGCGCAAGCCGCAGACCGACCCCGGCGCGTCGGCGACCTCGCGGTTGCCATGGGCAGCGTGAGTCTTAGGCAGCAACGCCGCCCGGTTGACCATGGGCCCGGCGACGCGAGCGCCGCCCCGGCAAGTAGCACGGATGCGCGTCGGGGGGCCCCTATGTCGTGGAGACATCATCGAGGCTGGGATGTGCGGGGAGCTCACGGAGCTGGATCGGCGACTCTTGCCTATCTAGGGCCCTACCCCAGCCCGAGGAGATCTCATTGCTCTCGTATGCGGTATGAGGCCATCATGGAGTACCTTACGGGGGAGACCCGATCCCTCGGGCGGTCCTTATTCAACAAGCATCCGAGTCGGCTCCGTTTGGGTATCATAACACCATAACCACCATGGCACACCTCATCTTGAGGGGGGTTACGCCAACCCCCGAGGATGTCGAGCTTGTGGCGGCGGCCGGCCACTCGTCGAGCCCATCTTCATGCCGGACTCCGGCGAGTATCCCGACTCGGGGGGCGGCGGTTCGGCGGCAAAGCGGGCCTTACGCCCGGCCCATGTTCATCTGGGACTCCGGCGGCTACACCGACTCGGCGACAATGACCGCTCCTTCCGACCCGTTTTGGGCATGTTTCATGGCGGAAACTCCCGAAGGCGGGTCGACAATGTTGCCCCGAGGAGGAAGGCATGCTCAACCCCGCTCGGCGGCGGACACCATCGCCCGCGGCGATTCGCACTCCACCGACCTCACGTTCCGGCAGCTCCGGCCGAGCAGCGGCGGCCAATACACAATGCCAACCCCGGCGGCGAGCGGCGAAGAGCGGCCCGACGCGCGAGCACGGTAGGAGGGCGGCTCCATGCTACCGCCGGCCGGCGGGCCGCAGCGACTGCCAGCGGCGTCCGCGGTGGATCCGCGGGCGACGACGGTCCTCCACTCTTCTGGCGCGAGCGAGCGTGTCGCGGCGGCGACCTTGCTCAGCGGTACCGCCCCAGAAGCGACACCGAGTGGAAGCTTCGGTAGGGGTCGGCGGGCTGGCGGATCGTCTTGCCGTCTGCGGCGGAAAGCTCACGATCCGCGGCGTCGAGAGCATCCTGGGCACCGTGCGGCCCGAATGATTCGCCCGAGGCCGGGAGCCGTCCGTGCATCGGCCGACCCGAGCGCCTTCGGAGAACTGCCGCCGTTACAAACGCATCGGACCCGTCGGGCCTTCGAGTCATCCTCAGCGCTCGGGCCCGAGTGCATTACGACAAGGGGCCGCACGACCCCAGGAGGGCCCGGGGGCGAAGCCCGCCTCCTCCGGGGCCGCCGGCGTTCGGGCGACACATCCCCTTCGCTCACCCTTCCCCCCGGGCGCTTTCGTGCGCCGACCACCATCACCAAAATGCTGGCGGGGAGACAAACCCCGGCACGTGGTTGGAGGACTACCCGCCTGCGCATGCGAGGCGGGAGAAACCACGAGTACTTCATCATCGAGGAACCTCCCTCTATATCGGCCGACTCCGCCGCGGACTTGGTGGAGCCTCCCGAAGGGTGCATAAGCAATTGGGCGGACCTTGTCGACATCTTTGTCGGCAATTTTTCGAGGAACGCGTATTCGCGCCACAGAAACCCATAAGGACCTCACTGGCTGCCAAACGGAGCCGGACGAGTCCTGCGTGACTACATCAAGCGCTTCTCCAAAGCGGTGCACAAGCCTCTCTCACGTCACCGGCCAGCGTGATTAGGGCCTTCATATCCGGCACCTCTGTAAGACCACGGTGCACGAGCTCGGGGCGCCCCCTCTCGTACCACCAAGGAGCTCCTCGGCGTGGCAACCCAGCTTCGCGTCGGGGGAAGACGCAAGTAGGGAGCAATCTTCAACTCCCCGCGACAAGGCCAAGCGAGAGGAGGAGGGGCGGCGACGACCCCTCGACCGCAAGGGCGAGGAAAGAAAAAGAAGGGCCGCAAGGGGCGACAACGAAGCGGCGGCGAGCTCGTTCTTTGCGGTCGACTCCAAGGAGAAGAGAAAGGCACCGACAAAGCCACCGACCGACTACTTCGAGAAGAAGCTGGATCGGCCGTGCCCCCTCATCACGAGGGCGTGGTGAAGCACACTCTCCGGTGAGTGTCGCCTCATGCCCAAGTTCTTTGGAGGAGAGAAGGGCAAACCCAGGAGGCGAAGAGGAAAGCCGACTCACCCTCCCAAAGCGATGGGCGGGGGGAGAACGAATCGGGATTTCCCACGTCATCGATTGTCTCATGATCTACGGAGGACCAGGACTACTACGCCACGCAGGCGTCGGCGCAAGCTTCGAGCGGCGCATGGTGCGCGGTCGAGGGCGATCGTGCCCACGCCGTCCAAGTGGGCAAAACACTCCGTCACCTTCGACCCGTCCGACCACCGGACTACATGCCAAATCCGGGGCCGGTACCCACTGCGTCGTCGACCCCATCATCCGGCACCAAGCGCCTCACCAAGGTGTTGATGGATGGGGGGCGACCTCAACATCATGTACCCGGACCACCATCGATGCCATGGGCGTCCCACCGTGCCAAGATCCGCCACAGGGGCGCCGTTCCATGGAGTTGTGCCCGGCGGCCGAGCGTTCGGTTGGGCGGTCGACCTGCCCCGTAACGTTCGGCACTCACACTAACTTTTCGCAGAGGTGTTGACATTTCGGTGGTGAACTTCCCCGGCTCTTACCATGCGGTGTTGGGTCGGCCGTGCTACGCCAAGTTCATGGCCGTTCCCAACTACACCTACCTCAAGCTTAAGATCTGCCGGGCCCCAGGATCATCACCATGCACTCGTCGGTGCGACACGCTGCGTACCTATGCGACATCGGCGGTCTGGCGTGGGCGGATGCGGTCTTGAACTCCCACGAGCTTTACATCATCAACAACCTCGCCCGGCGGCGGCCGGGACATGCCGGGGTCGAAAACCCCGCGGCGTCCTTCACGCCCGGCAGGGGACACGGGCTTGTGCATCTCGACCCAGCGGCTCAAAGAGCATGGCCAGTGCGGATCGGCGCCCGGCCTCGACCCCAAATAGGAAGGCAGCTCGTCGACTTCCTCCCCTTGAATCGAAGCACCTTGGCGTTGAGGCCCTCGGACATGCACGGCATTCAGGGATGTCGCCGCGCCTTATGGATCAAGCCCGACTCAAAGCCGGTGAAAGCGATTACTGCGCCGCTTCGATGAGGTAAAAGCGTCGAGTAATTGGTGAGGAGGTTAATAAAGCTGTTAGCGGTTGGGTTCATTAAGGAAGTGTATCATCGAGAATGGTTAGCTAATCCTGTCATTGTTCAAAAGAAAGGCGGAAATGGAGAATGTGTGTTGACTACACCGGTCTAAACAAAGCGTGTCCTAAGGATCCGTTTCCTTTACCACGCATAGATCGGGTTGTCGACTCCACCTGCAGGTGCGAGACCTTATGCTTTCTTGATGCCTATTCGGGTTACCACCCGGATCAAGATGCGTGAATCCGATCAGCCACGCAACCGTTCATCACCCCATTCGGTTCGTCGCTACGTGACCATGCCATTCGGGCTTAAGAATGCGGGCGCAACCTTCCAAATAAGCATGGTGAACGTCTTCGACAAACTCATCGGAGAGATTGTCGAAGTTTACGTGGGACGACATCGTTGTCAAGTCCAAATAGGCCGGCGATCTCGTCGCCCGATCTAAAGTTGGCCTTCGATCGGCTCAACAAAAAAGCACGTCAAACTCAACCCCGAAAAATGCGTTTTCGGGGTGCCTAGAAAGGGATGTTCTTTGGGGTTCATCGTTTCGCAACGAGGCATCGAAGCCAACCCCGATAAAATCAAGGCTATCATCGATATGAAGCCTATTCGGGACCTCAAGGGGTTGCAGCATATCACGGGGTGCCTCGCCGCACTCGGTCGGTTCAGATCACGCCTAGGTGAGCGAGTGCGCCCCTCATGCCGACTCCTCAAAAGGCCGACCCGGTTCCGTGTGGACTGACGAGGCTCAAGAGGCGTTAGATAAGCTCAAGGAAGCTGTTAACCCGGTCCCCCGATCCTTACTCCTCCCTTGAAGAAGGTGCCTTTGCTTCTCTACATCGCTGCAACCACTTTCGGTGGTGAGCACCGCGTTAAATCGTAGAGCGAAGCGAGGAGGGACGCACCCGAAAGTGCAGCGCCCCAGTCTATTTCATTAGCGAAGTCTTGTCCGACACCAAGACACGCTACCCGTAAATCAAAAGTTGGCATATGCCCTCCTCATCACGAAGAGGAAGCTAAAGCACTACTTCGAGGCGCACCCGTCACCGTGGTATCGACCTTTCCTGCAGGGGAGGTCATTCAGAACCCCCGGCCACGGGGACGGATAGCCAAGTGGGCGCCGAGCTAATGGGATATGAAATAACCTCACGCGGCTCGCTAGCGGCTCGCCTGGCGATCAAGTCGCGGTTCCCCGGCGACTTTATCGAGAATGGACCTGAAGTCGGCTGCCTCCGGCCCCATCCAAAGACGAATGCCGGAAGCTCTTCTTTGACGGATCATTAATGAAGAGCGGTGCCGGAGCTGGCCTAGTGTTTGTGTCTCCGCTCGGGGGTCAAGATGAAATACGCTCTCGACTTCACTTCAAAGCCTCTAACAACGCCGTCGAGTACGAGGCCCCGTAAACGGCTTGCGTATAGCCAAAAGAGCTCGGCGTGAAAACGCCTCGAGGTCCTTGGCGACTCGCGGCTTGTCGCTGTCGTTATGAAGGAGTCGGCTGTCACGATCCCAAGATGGCGACCCTACGCCAAGAGGTGCGCAAACTCGAAGAGGCCTTGGCGGTCTGCAGGTTAAGCCCGTCCTTCGACGGGACAACGAAGAAGCGGACACTACGGCTAAAATGGCCTCAAGTCGAGACCACATCCCGGTGGGATCTTCGCCAGAGATCTTGCCCAGCCCTCGGTGAAAGTTGGAGAAAGAGGAATCGATCCCACCTCCAGGCCCAAGGCGGCTCGATCAACCCCCGCGGGCGGGCCCCCTCCTCCTCCCCGGGGTGACGCTCGACCCAGAGGGGCGACCCCTCTTCCGAACCTACCGTTTTCGTAGTCACGAGAGCGAGAGGAAGGGTCGACTTCTTCAGGCCCCGAACCCGAGGAGGATTGGAGGGCCGCCCGTATCTCGATTGCCTCATTCGAGAAAACGCCCGGGAAGGGCCGGGCTTCGGCGCTTGGCTCGCCCGAGCCAAGTCGATTAAATTATCATCGATGGGGGAGTTATACAAAAAGGACACTTTCGAGGCATCCTTCATCGATGCCTTCCCATCGCCCACGGACCAGCGCCTTGTTGGAGGACATCCACGCGAGGCATTTATGGTCATCACGCCCCGCGCCCGCGACGATCGTGGCCAAGGCTTACCGCCAAGGTTTTTACTTGGCCACAGCGGTGGCGGGCCTGCTTAAATCGTCCGGTCTGCGAAGGATGTCGATATTATGCCAAGCGAACACATTTGCGGCGCAAGCCTGCGGACAATCCCCTCACGTGGCCGTTCGCGGTGCAGGGCCTGGATCTAGTAGGACCCCTCCTCAAGGCGCCCCGGAGGCTTTACTCAACGTTAAATTCGCGATCGACAAATTCACGAAGTGGATCGAGGCTCGACCCCTCGCCACCATCAAGTTTGACCAAAGTGTGCTGTTTTTTCTTGACATCATCTATCGCTTCGGTGTGCCAAACTCAATCATCACGGATAATGGCACGCGGTTCAATTGGGGAAGAAGTTCACGGTGTTCTCGTGGGACGAGTTCAACATCCGTGTCGATTGGGCGTCTATCGCGCACCCTCGCACTAATGGGCGAGGTGGAGGCGGGCTAACGGCTTAATCCTCCGAGGGCTTGAAGTCTCGGATCTTCAATCGTCTCAATCGGTATGGCCCGCGATGGCTCACCGAGCTCCCGCCGATCTTTGTGTAGTCGAAACGACCCCCGAAACAAACCGGGCATACCCCCTTCTACATGGTCTACGGGGCGGAGGCCGTTTTGCCTACCGACCTAGAGTATGGGGCCCCGCGGGTCGGGGGCTTATACGGAGCCGGCAAACCCCGGACCTACGGGAAGATGCCATGGACCAGCTCGATGAGGCTCGCGACATCGCGTTGCTTCACTACGCTAAGTACTGCGGTCCTGCTTGGCCCGCACCATGCTCGGCGGGTGCGAGGTCGGCGTTTAACATTGGAGACCTTGTCTTACGTGTGCGGCGGGGATACCAAAGGGGCGTCACAAGCTAACGCCACCATGGGAAGGACCCTTCACCATCGCTGAAGTTCTCCGACCCGGGGCATACAAGTTGAAGGATGACAAAGGGGGTGGTCGTCAAAAACGCCTGGAACATCGGCGATTCGTCCTTTTTATCCTTAAAAGTTTTTTCATCTTCTTTTACGATTAGCACTATATGCTTCGCTATGCTTCTTGTATCAATTGAGCACGTTTGATATGAAAAAACTCCGTTTCATAAAACAAACTCTCGACCCACGTGGTCGGCACCTTGTTTTTCTTATTAAGAGCCAAAAAGGCAAACCGTCTAAATCTTTAACCCTACAGCGGTCCTCTTGCTCAAGGGATTGTGTATAGGAAGGATATGGTCCTAGCACCCAAAAAACGTCCCCGACCGCCTTGTCTAACGCCCGGTGGCTAATGACACGGTCGGGTGAGGGTCGGCTAGCCATATCGACTTTAACACGACCTTTTAAGTAAAAGGGGCGTTCTTTGGCGGGGAGAGCTAGCCGGTTTACCCAATCCCGAAAAAAATAATCTCTCGAAGGGCGAGCATAGTAGTGCGTGGGCACCTAAATAAGGTAACTACCTGCTGGGTGCGGCATGTCTCACCGGCGGGTGTCCAAATGCAAAGCAACTCATCCTTTCGAATTATTTTTTCTTTCTTCAAAAAAAGGGGGAGAAAAATAATTCAAAAAACTTAAGCAAAGATAAGTCAACCCACGGTTATTACACGATAACAAAGTCTCGGGGGCATCGAAAAGCCCACAAATCGAAAACAAGTAAATGTTTTTACTCCCGAGGAGCACCCCAGTCCGCCGGGCGGTCGGCAAGAGCGTTGGCACTACCCGCCACCAAAGACGCGAAGAGCCGACACCGCCTCGAAACCTCCTCGAAGTATCCTTATTTGGCACCAAAGTTAAAACTCTCACCGTAATGAGAGCAAGTAACGGCGAACGCCTCCCGGATCCCGGTTCGAAGAGCATCGCGCTCGGGTGACCAATCTGCCGGGGCAGCAAGGATAACCGCGTGGTGAGGGAGCCGTCGAGGCGAGGTCGGCGCCCGATGTCGTCAAGGGCGTGTTCGGCGGCAGCGCAGACTCGCGCTCCGCTAGCTGCGCTTCTTGAGGTAGACGCGCCGAAGTGTTGCCACCTCCCTCGGACACCCGGCTGGGCAGCGTTCTCGGCGTCCATCTTCCCTACACGCTCGGCGCTCTAGCTTCGCTTTCGTGAGGCGGCGACCTCGTCCGTAACTTGTTACGATTACCACGGATACGGGTCTCGGGCGCTACAGCTGTCATCGCGCTCACGGCGGGGCGTCCGTCTCGGCGCTCCTGCTCAAGATCTGCTCCACCCAGCTGGAGCGATTCTTGTATTGCTCCGCATCAGCGAGCAACTCTCGGACATGGGCGTTGCGCTGTTCGAGCTCCTCTGGACACGCCTCGCCTCGCGTCATCTGCTTCCTGCCCGGTGCGGGAGGTCCCGGATATTTCGTCTCCGTCCTTGATGTAAGTAGTCGGCGTCCCTCAAGCGGGCGCGGAGATCTGCAATCGTCTCCGTCGCCTCCTCCCACGGGGATGCTGCTCGTACAAGAGACGAGACTTCACCCGGCTCATGCGCAAGCCGACTGCCCACAAGGCAAAGAGAAATGAGTCACCGGTCTCAACGGAAAAGCGAAGCAAGCGCGAGATGCCAATACCTGGTAGAAACGGCGCCGTCGGCCCATCTGCGACGACAGGAAGCGAGATGTTCGCTTTATGGCCACCATCGCCGCCTCGAAAGAAGAGCACCTCCCGGCTCGGCGCGGTCATCAACCACCGGAGGCTCCAAGGAGGGATCACGCGGATCGGGGAACGCATGGCCGGGAATCCCCAGAAAATACTCGGGGCTCCGGCGCCCCAAGTCGCCACCCGGCAGAACCGCTCGTGCCGGAAGGTGGAGGCACATCGCTTATAGGCTGCGGAGGATCGGAGGCGCAGAGCGTTGGGGCCGCGCCCTCCTCCCTCAAAACCGGGAGCAACGGCCTCTTCCGACGCCGCCTCAGCCCACGGCGCCCAGGGGGGCTCGAGCCCTCAGGACCCCTCATCTGAGAGCCTGCGTCAGAAGCGGGACTCCTCAGGCCCCGACCAGGTGTACAGCCACGCCCGGTCGATTCCCCTTGAGAAGGGACCTCACGTGCGGGGAAGAGGGACCTCACCGAGCAGGGGGGTCCCGCTCATGATACCGGCCACCTCTTGTTGCTTCCTCGGCGCCTTCTGGGGCGCGGCGTGGCGACCAGGGGGTCCCGACTTGGGCTGAGAACCAAAAGGGTCGAGATCGGATAAGCAAGGCGAAATATATTGAGCAATAACTTCTTGGCGTACCTCGGGGGTCGTCGTGCGCGATATCTTGGGCCAGCTCCACTAACGGCGACTCTGCGGTGTCGGGGCAAGAGCGCACCCTTGCCCCGAATGTCTCGTTGGGGCATCTGCCTGAGCCTTTGTCTCGCGCGGGCCGACCATAACGATGACCTCGGCGCCTTCGGCGGTATCTTTGGGCCTCGGGGGGAGGCCGGGTCGAACCGCCCCGGCATCTCTGTGGAGGAGGGGTCGACACCGGCGAGGTCGGGCTTGAGCCGACTCCTGCCCGTCAATTTACCGCTGGCTTTCCGGCGGCTCAGGGTCGCCACAGGACCCAAGCACACTGCACGGCCCCACCGTGCGAGCCATCTCATCCAAACCACGGGGGTTGCGCCCCAAGCCCCCTCATCCGACCCGCCTCCATCGATGGAGATGGGATTCTTCGGCGACCCGCCTGGGCTGCTCTCTCCTCCCCGAGGGAAGGATCGGCGGCCCTGGCCGGACCCGTCGAACTGGCCAGCTCCTCTTACGTATCGGTGAGGGGGGAGTCAGGTCGCGCTCCTCGCGGCGGCGATTCTCCGCCCACCTAGCCTTCCCCCTCTCCTTCTGGTATGGCGAGCCTCGGGCGGCCACGTTCGCCGCTTCATTTGGGCACCCGTGCGAGGGAAGAGGCACCGTGTCTTCCTTCAAAGGCGTGCTCGGGGGGCTGGTGCGGTGGAAATACGTCAGAACGGTTCTGGAGGAAAGGAAAGGAAAAATCTAAAACAATCGAATACTCACGAATGCCACGGCGCCCCCGCCTCATTGTCCGCCTCGCACGGCGACGACTCGGGGCACCAATGCGCCGGCGGAGTTCTTCGGTGCCGCGAACAGGTTCCGGAGTCGACGGGTGGCGGCGGCGGTCGAAACGGACCGCCCCTAAGCACCGTGCTTGAGGGGGGTCGGCACCGACCACCATTCCCCCCATTGGGGGGAGGCGCGACATCGCCAGCGCCACCCCCGCGTCGGCCCGGCGTCCACAATACCGCCCCGGTCAAGCCCCTTTGGTCTCGCGAGAATCTTGATGGCCTCCAGGTGGTGCTCGAGCTTCTCGATCTCCTTCGAGTTCACCCCGACACGCCACTTCAATGGGCGCTCGGAGAACGACACATCGGAGAAATCGGGAGCGGCACCGTCTCCGAGTTCTTAAGGTAGAACCACCCAGTACCACCCCGATTCGGCGTGGGCGTCTTCACATCCACGCATATAGCTTGGCGCGCTCCCCCACGGGGAGCAATGCCGGCGCATCCCGCGGGAAGGTCGTAATCCGGTGCGCCGTCCTTCCCCCACCGCTTCACCGTACACGGAGAAGAAGTACCTCCATAGCCCGAAATGAGGAGGGATCCCCGGATACCCCTCGCCGCAGGGGCAACGAACACCGCCATATGAAGAATCCCGTTGGGATTCGGATGGTGGAGTTCGGCGCCGTAGTGGTGCGAATCCCGCGCACGAAGTCATGGACGGGGACACCAAGCCCCGCTCATGAAACGCCGCAAAAAGAGACGACGTATCCCAACGGAGGACAGGAGAATCGTCCTCCACCGGGAGAATCCACTCCCTCGCCGCCGTCAAGGGCGGGCAGAACACCTCCGCCACGAGGCGCTCCATCTCCAGCGCCGTCAAGGCGCTACGCTGCCACGGAGTATACCGGCGCTCGCCATCGAGGTGAGAAGAAGGATGGGGGAAGGCAAGAAAGCAAAGGCGGCGGGGCGGTGGAAAGAGCAAACAGGGAGGAGAAAGGACTCGGGGCTTTTCCCCGGCTACAAAGACGAAGAATGCACAGTGCGGCTAAGGAAAACCCCCTTCCTTCCTCCCCGACGCCTTATAAAGAGAACAAACCGCCTGCTGCGCTGCTCTCCAAGACGTGGCGACGTGCCCGCCCACGCACGGCTCGGTAATCACGCCGCACGCCCTCCGAAACATTAACTCCGCCCCAGGGGCGTGCGGCCAGCCGCAGTCGCGCTGACAAGCACCGTCTGTCCCATCAAGGTCACCGCGACCCTCGTCCCCGAGCGACTCCTCTGGGAAGCCTCGGGTCCCGAGCTGACTTCAGAGGGAGCGGGGCGGCGCACCTACGAGAAGGCCTACGCAAAGGGGTAATCATGACGCCGGGGTCGGCCAGACCGATGCGAAACCATCGTCAGCTTCGAGGCCCTTGGTGAAGAAAACCCTAAAGCTACTGTTCGCCGGAAAAAAGAAAAAAACCCCAACGAAGGGGGCTCGCTCGATCAATCGATCGTGGCTCGAACACCACTCGGATCAAAAGCCACGAAGACAAGCTTTGGCGAGAATGAAGAGATTGAGCACTTGATTCATTTGGGGCATAATTACAAGCCGAGGCAACGCCTCAAAGGTAAAACAAAAAGCCGCCCGGCGGGGCGCCAAAACAAAATCCAGCGACCCACTGCGACCCGTCGCCGGTGGTGGAGGTGTTCGTCCATGAGAGAGGCGGCGGGGAGGCGGCGTCTTCTTCGACCCACACCCACCTCGCGCCCCCCGGCCATGACCGACAGGGGAAGCCCCACGGCGCCTCGGGGCGCGTCACGGATCACCTCCTCCACCGACACCTCCTCGGCGACGGCCTCGGCCCGGCGCCCTCATGCTTGGCGCACCGGGTGCTCCCAGTCCCAGGGCGCTCGCCCTCCGGGAGCTCAATGTAATCCCCGGTCGTCGACGGGAAGCGGCGTCTGCGCTACCGCCAGCCGGAGGCCGCCCACGGCGAACGCCGTGAACGTCGCGTCGCGGACACGGCCAAGCACGCGGCTCAACCGGTCCGCTAAGGTGGTGCCAGGGGGCTGGGCGTGAAGCCGCGATGGCTTCCGTAGGCGTATGACACAGAGCTCGGCGGTGAGCTCCGCCACGCGCCATCCGCCTCCTCGAGGTTGGCGCGCGTCCTCCCGTCTCCTCCTCCCGCTTTGGGTCAAGGCGACAAAGGGCGCACCAAAGGCGGGCGCGAGATCCTCCACGATCTCCGGCCGCAGCCTCACGGCGGTCCCCACGGCGTCGCCCGACCCGGGAAGGACGGCGAGCCGGCACGCTTGAGATCACCTGTAAGAGCCAAGCATTTAGCACGAGATGAGAAAAACCCTTGTCCATTGCGGGAAGGCTGGGGCAGGAGGAAAACCCTCCTCTCACTTGCGGGCAATGCACTCACCCCGGGATCGGCGGCGACCGCTCGGGGGCTCCTCCGCCGAGCCCTCCTCCCCCGGACGCTTCCCGCGATCCATATCTCTCTTACTCTAACCCTCCCGGCGGTCAAACGGTGGTTGAAGGAAGAGGAGGAGAAGGATTAGATGGCTAAAGTCTTGAGTAAAGGCGAAGGGAGTGACTAGATCGATCTACCACTCCACGCCATCCTTAAATAGATGGCCGATGCCCGTGTGGATTCGAAAAACGCCCCTTGGCGTTCCACGCCGCCCATCGATACGGTCGTGGAGTAGTGCGGCGTCGCAGAGGAGAGCCCAACCGCCACTTAACCGGGTATCCCGAGGCAGCATTGACCAGAGGGCAACGAAGCCTCTCGACGCTCTTGCCTCGGGCGCCGAGAAGGGATGCGGGCAAAGACCGTAATACCCTTATGACGCGACGGTGAGTTGCACCCACACAACACAAAGACGGTTTCTTGGCACCTAATGCGGGCCCCGGTCACGCGACCACGCTTTACGAGCCTCTACACGAGTGTACCACTCTGCCTGAGAAGGCTCGGGGGGCTACCCGGTGGAGTGCGCTCGCGCCCACACCGGAGGCAAAAACGTTCGAAAAATACCCTCTGGAGTTCCCTTGGCGAGAGCAGAGTCCAAAGATGAAGAAGAACACCCGGTTCCACTCCATGCTCGGGGGCTACTTGTCAAGGGTCAAAACCACGGCCCTCTAAGGACCGGGATAAAACGACCTTCAAAAGCAAAAACACCGTCGAAGGCCCGAAGCCTCGGCGCCCCAAAACCTATGACACAAAGCTTAAAGTGCTTCGGCCCAAACCGCGGCTAACCAAAGCCAGCGGGGCAAAGGTCACCGCCGAGGGATCGACCCCTCGGACGAGCTACGATTCGCCCGATCCCCACCCGTCGCGGGGGGGAGGTCGGCGTCGACCCGTCCCAGCGCCCGGCGCTAGGACACACCGTGCAATTCCCTCCGAGCCGGGCAGCATCGGCGTGCCGGTTCCCGTAGCCGTCACGGGGGATACGCCGTATGCCTCTCTCGGCGAGGAGACGGGGCCGCCAAGGAACCTGGGACATTTCGTTGTTCCCCGCCTTTACGCTTGACAGTGCGGTCTGAGCCATGCCGTCAGTACGAGCGGAAGCCCGTGTGCATTCCCCGTAAGGAGCGCCGGACCCGTGCCCGTCTCACAGTAGCTCGACCTGCGATATGCGGATAAAGGAGCGACGCCGTACCAACACCGTGGCCGTCCAGGCGACGGCGACCGAGCCAAGACACATCTCGCAAGACCGTCGGGCGCGTCAGGGAATCAAGCCTGCACGCCCGACAACCTCACGGACGGCTTCCTACGGGCCAACATTTGACCCGGGAGTCCCTACAATCAAACCAAAGCGATACGACCCGTTCAGGTATAAGCCCCCCGCTTTACTGAAAAAGGCTACGAACTGGAAGAGGGACGATGGCGTGCGCTACAGTGCGCCCGCGATACTTCCAGAACGCCCCGATGTTCGCCCACCGTGACTCCACGATTAATCACGCCGCACATGCCCTCTTCTACGTGAGCCTCACCTTGGACTATAAAAGGGAGGACTTGGGCTCCCAAGCATGTGTGTGTTCACCACCCAATTCACATTACTAGACACGAAAAAACACCCAGTAGTAAGTTTAGCTTCCTTACTCGGAGACTTGGGAGTCTATCCCTCTCTCGACCCCTCTTGTACTGCCCCATACAAGCTCCCCCGAGTAACACGACTCCGCTCTCACCGGACGTAGGGTAAATCGCCCAAACCAAGTATACATCATCGTGTCCACTCGGGAAACCATCTCGAGGATAAGTGCGCTCTCTTTCGATTACTCGTTGGTGTTCATTCTACACACCGACAACATGCTTGCATGAATTAATAAAATACTTATGCTCTTTTTTTAATTATTAAACCTACAAGTAACTTATGGCATATCAACAAGTAAGACAATCAGTCAGGGCAATTAAAATGCCTAGGGCAGCAAAGGGAGTGTGCCCTTAGGTCTTCATTCATTTCCAAAAGCCACACAAGTGATCATATGCTTGTTCTCATTCTTAAAATTGAAAATGAATATACATGCATACATGTGTATATGCTTTAGCAATATGACATAAAGTAAGTAAAGTTATTCACTGTACATTTAAGGTACTTTAGAGATAGACAACACTTAATTATGTCAAAACAGTAGGGTGATCAAAATCAACAATCAAATCATACATATGTTTAACCATATTGTTCCTTTTCCATTTATTAATAGGTATACAATTAATGATTTTATTAAACATTGTCAAATTCACGTCAAACTTTTTGTACAGGTTACTTCCATCCTAAAACAGTGGCAAAACAAAATTCACAATTTTTGGATAATTATGTTGACCTAGAAAAATCATGGAAATTGCATTTCTTAATTAAAAGATGTAATTTTAGTACATGTCAAAACTATCAAACATGTCAAACTATTATTTTTCCATGACAGGGTATATCACAAGGAACACACATATATTTTTTTTCATGTTTTTATCACTCACAATTATTTATTATGAAATACCAAAGAATTAGCAATTAAATCACTTTATGAAAAACATAAATAAACAAAAGCCTTGAACAGGCTTCACCCGCTGATCCTGGGCCGCAGATATGGCCCAAACTGGCCCGAGACGGCCCACACCGACCCGGCCTTCCTTTCCTCCTCCCCTTGAGTCGCTGACAGGTGGACCCCCGTGGTCAGCTTCCTTCTTCTCTCCCCTTCTCTGTTTTCCCCGTTCAAACCGGGACAGTCCGCTTTCGCCCGGCCGGGGCTCGCCGGCAGCGACCTCGCCGATGGCGGCGCTTGCTTCCCCGCACTCCTCTTTCCCTCACGCACAAGCTGGTGGGTTGGGTTGACCGGATAGAGCACGGCAGTGAGCACACCACCGGCCCTGGCGGACGGCGGAGCACTGGTGGCGCAACGGCGACCAACGGCAGTGACTCCGGTGATGCCATTGCCTTCAACTAATGCAACTCATCTAGGTGAGTACTATTGATAAGCTAACCAGCTCGGAAACCCTGGCTAAAGTAGTGGACCGCGACGGCGGCGGCTGACCGAGCTCGAGCTCGCCGGCACACGGCGTTCCGGTGCTAGGAGCTCGGTAAAGGTTCAATTAGTGGCTCGGTTAGCAACAGTGGCTTACCATGACTTCGATTCATGGGTTGATTGGGCTTGAGACGAAGCGGCAGGTGGCTGTCGCCGGTGATAGCGGAGACGGCGGCGCGGACGCGCGGTTCCAGCGTCGTTCCGGCTCACCGAAGCTGCGATCAAGGAATTTAGTTAGCCGCGCTTGATGAGCAATTAAGGCGAACCGTAGACGAGGAGCGACTGGGCTCACACTTCGCGGGACTGCCCTGACCGCGCGCCAAACCGATGCGGCGGCGCTGCTGCCGCTGAGGAAGAAGACGATGGCGTGCGGCCAGCTCCGACAATGGCAAAGAGTGATAGGGGCTCGGGTGAAAGGTGAGGCGGTGAAGGAGCTGCTGCCGAGAGGGCTAGGACAGAGGAAGAACGAGTGGCGCGAATTTCTTCGGCGGACCAAGGCACGCCGGCGATGGCAGAGAAGGAAGAGAAGAGGATAACGGCGACGGCTACGACTTATATTGGGCATGGGCAGGTCGGATAGGTGGCTGGCGGTCTCGCGACACCGTCCAGGTGGTTGGCAAGGCGTGATGGCCGGGAAGGCGCGGGAAACAGCCACCTCCTCGCCGGTGACAGTAAGGGATGGAGAAGGAGAAACTGAATTTGCCCCTGCCCATCGCCATCTGTAGCCAACTGAAATCGCCGTGTTTAGCGCTCTCTAGTTCTCTCGTCCGGTTGCCCAAAACACAAACCATCTGGCGCTACCGTGATCTCCCATATGTGCTCTACCACTTTGCTTAAGGACTCAAGATCTAACTCGAATTAGTTTGCAATTTATAAGCTCCTGAACGTCACTAAAAGCAAACTGACCACACTCATTCAATTAAACAGAAGAATAATTACAGTGGTTAGCTAAGTTTAGCATTTAATTGAAGCATAACCAGGAATCAGCAAGCTCAACCAACTGCATAGAATCAAAGTACAAACTTTATACTAACAATTGATGCAATTGGTTTCAATATTCTATTTATAGAAAACTATTTTACTCAGCCCCAAACATTCAATAAAGTAACTGAAATTCAGGACTCGGAATAAAATCCCCAATTCTTTATAATTTTGTGCTGAATTCAATGTTTGGCAATTCAATTAATAATCAACCAAGCAAATTATGGTCCAATCACTTGCCCCACCGCAAAGCACAAACTTCATAGCAATCAATAGCACACAAGTTGCACAGATCTTATTCAAGAAAACTGATTTAATAACTTCCCTAAAATTGAACTTGATAACCGATTTTTAAGGACTTAGAAAATATTTCTGAGTTTTTGGAATTCATATCAAATTCAATGTTGAGGCTATTATTTGAACATGATAAAATGAGATTTAGCCCTAGGCCCTTAAATAAAGTTTGTAGCATAAACTTTAAACTACAACTTTCATTTAGGGCCCAACCCCAAAAAGTAATTAGAACATATGCTTGTATTTAAAACCATTTAACAACTTGATAAAAGCATATATGACATACATAACTTCATGAAGTCACATTTTGACAAAAGTATGAATATAAACCCTATTTCATATCAAATTTTAAAATATTTGTGGTCACATTTAAGATCATTTAATAAACATATATGTTGCACACATGAAACTTGTATTATCACATGCTCATAATGAGATGCATAAGGATGCATTATGCTTAATGAAATGCAAAGCAACAATGCATAACACCTAGGGTGTTACAGTGGGGCCGGCCGGCCTAGGGCCAGGTGCCGGGCGGCACCCCCTTCTACACCCTTTCACGAGCTTTTGGAGTGTTCCTTCACCACCTTTGAGGATCAATCTTGGCACTACATAAAGTCGGTTTGATCCAACGACCATCGTATCCTCCACCGGGCTATAAATATAGGCCTACACCCCTCCCAGGAGCAATTAGGGTTTTGCTTCAATTCATTTGTCAAGATTAGACTAGAAGTTAGGGTTTCTAGAGATTAGAATTAGAGCTCCAGTTCTTTAAGTTCTAAATTAGGTTTTAGCTAGCAAGGTTCAAGTAGAGTTGGGCACTTCGCTCGGAGCTTTCGATCTGCAGTTAGGAGACTGGTAATTTATCTTGTATCTCGTTTATGACTTTGTTCTTAATTACTATATTGCTACTTATTAAGTTCTTAGTTTGCTCTAATTGTATTCTTGATATAGTTATGATTGGTGATGATTATAGTCATATATTTGTAGAGTGCCTAATTTAATACTCGAGTGGGTTAGGTGGTATGTATTATGTAAGCATGGTGCTTAGATATCATATATACCTACGATTGCATCCTGATGTGCCGGATAATGTGGTAGATCATAGATGTATAGGTCTATTGAGTCCTCTGTATTCCACCCCTCGCATGTCGGCTAGTAGAGCACGGTCGTGAAGGAGGTGATTTATGTCTTAATATCCTCCCTAGTTGGTGCTCCTTATGCTGTTTTCTGAATTGATTATACTATAAATAAAAGTGTGTATATTGATGTGATCTGTAGACTTATTATTTAGGGATAATTTAGAAGTTCTTTACTCTAACCAAATCTCCTGTCTAACCAAATCATAATAGTTGAGTCTTTAATCTCTGTCTCTGGAAAGTTCTCTTTTACCATATTTATCTTTATCTTTATTGTTTATCTTGACTCTCCCCTGCTAAAGCATTAGAATGGTTGATTACTATAGGTTTACACATTTAAAGTCATAGTCATAATTCCTTTTCTATCCTTTTAGAGATAATCCAACGCAATAAATATGTTTTCCTTTTGGCTAAAAATAAATCAACGATACTTAGAAATCTTACCAGGTGAAATGCTACAACAGGAGAATTATCTGTGCGCTTGCGGATATATTTTATAGAGTTATTTTTAGAGCAGTCAAGTGTAGATTCTTTTCTAGCATTTTTGGCATTATGTTAGGGATGACAACTTAACGCGAAGTGATGTTAGAAATATCAATAGCTGTACACCATCAACAAGCTCCCCCAAGCTTACCCTTTGCTAGTCCCTTAGCAAAGCTTAACTAATAAACTTAGATCAGGAGTTGCTACAATGCGTTCACGCCTCAAAAGTACACATGCGTTAAATCAAAAATTCTCCTCCGGATTAGAATAAACTGATCTGACTTTCAAACTCACCCTTATTACCTTCAACCATGGGGCTTCTTCACTTTCACTTGGGTCTTGAGTAAATTGAAAGACAGAACAATTAAGTCAAGCACTATATCTTAAATTCTTTACTCAACTAGTATTCTGAAGTTTTTATAAGTTTTCAAAATAAAACTCAGAGCTTAATTGTATGACACCCTCAAATCTCTTATATTTATGGTATTTGTGGATCTCACTGAGGCATTAATGATGTTATGCCTTTCTATAGCTAAGGATTGTAGTGGAGTTCATAGGAGTGGCATTAAAACAAAGGGTGAACATATTTGCAATGCATATATTATAAAGTCAAACAATAGATCCACAGAGAGTCAAGTCATACAATCAAACCAAGATGTGCATGTGTATAGAATATGGTGGATGGATGTATATATAGTGGCTAATCCTAATTCTACTTTTGCTCTTTGAAAAATAAATCTCTCTAGTAACTTTAAAACTTTCACAGGAAAACATGGGCTATCTTTATTCTTTCTTTTTCTCTTTTTTCTTCTTTTTTTATAGGGAGGCGGGCATCTATGTGCCCATTGTTTTAATTGCTTGGACACTTGCCTATTTTTTTACTTCTTTTTTTAATACTCTTTCTTTTGCATAGCCACATGTAGCCTTTGAACAAAATGATTGGAGAGATAATGATAAGAACTTAGAGCAATTAAATAGGGGTTTATCCTATGGGGTTTATTTTTGGTGTTCATTCCTAGTGTAGGAGAAAACATTTTTGAGGTAGATCTGGATGAAAGTGAAAAATGGTTGCGCTTACTCCCAGTGTAGGAATAATGCATATGTAGGTGGAGTGTGCGTGTGATCTTGATTTTAAAAGCATGACAAGACTCTCATAAGGTATACAACAAAGGTTGACTGAACTTAATGCAAAGCAAGCAGCATGAATGAGCAAAGGTTTTCCTAATCTAGATCTATCATATTTGGCTTTAGTAGGAATTCAAACTTTGTCATACAAGAGCTCATCATATAAAATTTTGGATTTTTAAAAGGTAAATCTTTAGAACTTTAGTATCGCTAGGAATAAGATAAATAGTAGTTCATACTTTCTTATATTATATCCATCAATCACCTAGACTTAGCTCAAGCATATGCCTCCACATGTTTCAGATTTAGAGTAAATTCTTATATCAAAGCAATCATATCCAAAACTCAAGAGAATTTAAGATTGAAAACTAGGCACTTAAAAAGAATTACAGCAGAGCAACTATTCATCATCTCTAATTCAAAATTATATTATTCTTTAATTTTATTCGACTTCTAATAAACTAGACAAAACTTATTAAGCACTCTCTATGATCACACCTTAATAAAGTATCTTTATTTGGTTTTAATTATTATTCATCCTTTTATTTTAACTAATAAACTCACAAAAGATTCTACAGATATGGACCTTCAGTGCCCATATATTTTTGGTATTTTTAGGTTTTCTTATGATACTATGGTGAACCTTCATGTGCTCACATATTTTTGATACTTTATGACTATAAGACAGACTCAATAATCGCTTAGATATACTTACCTGATAACTAGGAGATGCTCTCCTCCAAGCTAGTTATTATCGTGGTTGAGCGCTGAAGCTGAGTGGTCCTCGCAGAGGAGCTCATGCTTATAAGAGCAAACGTTGCTAGGGATCCCAGTCTCATTCTCCAAGAAGTTACTTCCTTCACACAAGGGTTAGCTGTGTGTCAGGAAGGTGTACTTCAAGTGGTGTAGACGAAGATACCTAGGTGTGCTGGCTCATGGAGTCATCCTGCAGAAAGCTCTCACAAAACACCAAAACTCATGGAACGGTATTAGGATAAAAAGTTAGTGGTTTAGCCGTTTTAGAGGATTGGGTGTTGTGGAGGTTTTAAAATATTTTACGATAGCAGAATTGTAGCAGGATGTCCAATTAATATTTTTAGAGTTTCTAGATTTATATGCAGAAAGGAGATATGCATGCTATTTTTTATTTTTATTTTTAGGCCACCACAGTGAGAACTCCCACAGCTTTTACACTGCAAGGGTTTCACATGGGGCTTTAGATTTTTAGATGAATGTAAACTAATCAATGCCTAGTTATTTTTATTATTTTCTATTCAATACTAATACAGAAAAGTAAACATGCTGAAAGAAAAATATGCAATATAAAAATTAAATATGGATAACTACCGATGTTACCTTTTGGCAAAGGTTCGGATTTTTAAGTCCTCCGAATTGGACTTTTATCTTCTCCACTCTTGTTCTTTTATTAAGTGTATCTATTGGTGTTGGAGGTGGAGACAATGATGGTTACACCTCTTACAATGGTGGTGCCCCTTTTTGTTCTTTGCTTAGCCAGCAGATTGAAGTAGAGCATTAGTAGTAAGATCTAGTAGCATCTTGCTCAGTGTGCATGTTCGCGGGTTCAGAACTTTCACTTGTAGAATGTTGAGGATGATTCCCTTCACACTGCTTGAAGCGTATCCTGCTTGCAAACCAAGGTAGAGATCAAGTGCATGGTCTCTGTTGGTGAAAAAACACCAACAGAACCAGATTTATTTCTTTATTCTTCTCTAGCCTTAGGCACAGTGCACAAGATGAAACTGATGTTGCATAATTTATTTAACATGGGTGGTGAGATCAGAAGATCGAACATGAATGTTGCATTTAAATTCATATGGCAAAATAGGTCGAATTTCTTAACCAATGGAAGTATTGTCTATCTCCACTTAATGTTTAAATTTTAATATGAGTATGACTATCATCTTCTAAATATAGGATGTACACTTTTTAATTTAATTGATTACAATCATGTGATCAAGAAAGTGAATGCTGGAAACAAGTTTAAACATCTTAAACATGTTGAGTCAGTTAAGTAAAGTTTTAATCCAAAAATATTTATATCTTTATTTATATGCATATCAAGATCAAGAGAAAAATAGTGACCAATTATCTTAGGGTGTTACCTTCATTCTTGAAGTATGACTCTAAGTGACGAAGGATAGATGTCTTTCAGTGGTCGTTTCTTTTCTTTTATCTTGAGTTGTTCTTTAGCAACTTATCTTCTCCGTTGCACTCCATTCTTATCCCCTTACCATCTTTTTGTTTTCTCGATCTTCTCACTCTTTTCACTTCACTCATTCTTATACCTGCAACAGATTAGTGGACAACACATACCCGAAGGAGTATAGAATTTTGAAAGATAGGTTGTTTGTCTAGAATTTTATTGTGTTTCGTCTATGCTAATAAAAAGATAGTGTTGATATTATTTTATCATAGACCATGTTCTATACAGGTATGACTCAGATAAATGAGCTGTGTCTTCTTCTATAAAGTTATTGAAGTTTATCATGTGCCTTGTTTAACTCTGATTTGAATTCATCTCATGACTTACCTAGATTAATTTTAAAAATTTTCTGTAGGAGTTAGTCCAACAAAATATCTAATATCTACTACAGCATACTATCAGCTCAAAAATCAACCTAGACACCATGTCTAATTTAATTTAGGAAGGCATTTTAATCTAGATATCTAGTTTAAAAGCCCTTTAAAAATAAGATCATCACTCCTAAACTAAGCACCATGCTTCATTTAAGAGATATATGAAACTACTTCAAAGCCTAAACATATACTACAGCAAATGTAGATGGCATGAAAGTATTATAAAGTGTTATTCAAATAGAGATGAAAGATCATGATTATTATGCAACATGAATTAAAAAGCTAGAGACAACCAATATTAGCAATATGATTTAAGATTTTTCAAATAAGTCCATTCCCCCAAGCTTGAATTTTACAAAGCAAAGTTAAGGTTGGATGGATATAATTTAATGTTGCGTGATGATCGGTCGGACATACCAGGTGCTGCCATTATTCATTTTGTTACTTCAAACCTGGAATGGTTAGCGATAGAAATACCCGAAAAAATATTTTTACAATTATATTTCTATGCTCAATTTACAAGGGCATTATAGCAAAAGATGCAAACTCATGTTATCTCAAGATTACAACAAGATCTACAATATTTATAATAAACATATACGTCCACAACCACCCTTACAAAGTTTTTAGAAACAGGTAAAATAAGGGGGTTGAAGATCTCATGTGTGGCAGCATTAGAGAAACCAATGAATCCAGGAGATTTCTCATATGAGTATGGATTTGATAGGGTGTTAATGAAATAATTTCCATATTTATTCATGTGATCTCCGTTTTCAAACTCCATAGGTGTTTTTTATGAGTGTCTATAGGCAACAAGTTTGTCTCTATTATTTCATACCTATAATATTTATTGGATATTTTATTTTCTAGGAGTTTCCATAAATTGATGTCTCTAGGATTGGTCTCATCTAAGGCTTTCTTCGAACTTGGGTGAGTCATGTTTATTGAAGAAATTGATTTAAGCTCATCATTTGAATCTAGTCTAAGTTCGGATGCTAATACTAAGGTTTCGTCCTCTTTCATCCATCCTTTGATAATAGCATATGAATTTTTCATATGTTCTATGCATTCCTGCCATTGTCGTTGTTGCTTTTCTCAATCATTTCTATAGTCTTCATGACTCCTATCCTTTAGGTATTCTAGTGAGTTTCTAGGGTCATTATGAGACTTAGGAGAGGGAGCATAAGATGGATCATCAGGGTGAAGGATGGGTTTAAATATGGATTTAGATAAGTCATCTAATGTGGGCACAGAAGGAGAGAAGATGGGATTAATTCCTGAGTGGCTTAGCACTCCTTCTATGGCATCACTAGACATGTCATCCATGTATTCTTCTTGATGTCCTTTATTTCTAGGAGGAAAAGGAAGTTGAGGACACTTGTCCAAGATGCCCTTCTGAGAAGATCTGAATGAAATTGATTCACAAACATCTTAGCTAACTGGAAGTCTAAATCATCATTGTGAGACTTTGATAGTTTAGGATTGATAACTGAATCTTGAGATTGGAGTGATTGTATTTTAGCTACTAAAACTCCCTCTTCTTGTTCGGGAGATGATTTCTTCTCTTCCTCTGAGAGCTTAGAATAGGCTTGAACAACCTTTTCTAGCATAGGCCTTACTTTATTTATAGGCAAATGAAGAAAAGCTCCTCCAGAGGCTAAATCAAGAGATTCCTTAGAATTTTTGGTAAGACTCAAATAAAAATATTGAAGAAGCATGGGGTCTGGAAGACAAAGATCAGGGCCAAATGTGATAAGTTCATTAAAATGATCCCATAATTTACTAAGAGATTCTTGTTCTAGTTGCCTAAAAGTTAGAACCTCTTTTCGAAGGCTAGCTATTTTGGAGATAGAAAAGAAATGTAAATAAAATTCAGAGTATAATGTTTCCCAATTACCCTGCATACTTCCTACGGCTCGATTATACCAATCTTTAGCTCTTCCTATCAAAGAGAATGGGAAAAGCTTCCATCTTAAGATCTTATCGGACATGCCAGCGATTTGCAAGTATGCACAGGTTTGCTCGAACTCTCGTAGGTGTAAGTATAGGTTTTCATTGCCTTCTTCCGAGAAGGATTTATCTTGAATCATATTGACTAGACATGGACGTAGCTAATAGCCAGGTGTCATGATAGGCTGTAGGGTCGAGATGGCAGACTAGAGTGGGTGAATAGTCCTTTCTAAAATCTAATCGTAGCGGATGACCGAAATAAATACGGAATTAAAACTATCGGTCTAACCGAGACTTCACCCCTCTAACTAAGTTCAAGCACCATACAAATTGATCCTAGGTTGAGCCACTAATGTGCAAGGCTAGGTAGTGCTCGTCTAACCAATTCTAGATTGCAAGGTCACACAAACCTAAGCAACCAGTACTCAATCAACCGGGGAGCACCTACACATACTAGTGAGCAAAGCGCACAAAGCCTAAGCACAACTAGTAGTTCTCACTAGCACGGCTACACAAGCCTAACTAGTGAGCTTAATTGCTTAGCTATACAAACTAAGTAATATGACTAGCAAGGCTAAACAAGCCAACGAGCCAGCAATCGCTACTTCTAAGCTACACAAGCTAAGAAGGTAACTAGCAAGCTATACAAGCAAACTAGCTACTCAAGAGCAACCACTAATCACTAACATAAGTAATGAACAAGATAATATAAGCTAGTGAGTGCAAACCGATGAGAAGAGTAGACAATGTTGACACGTCGATTTTTCACCGAGGTTCACTTGGTTACCACCAAGCTAGTCCCCGTTGTGTCGACCAACTCTTCGTGGTTCGGCGGCTAAGAGGTGTTTCACTAACCTCGTCCACAATTGGACACTGCAAGAATCTACCCAAGAGAGGTAGCTCAATGACACTCTTTTACTAGAGTTATTCTTCGCGATCTCCCATGGGGTGAGCACAATCCCCCTCACAATGTCACCCAATGTGACTAGCAATCGGAGCACCACTCAATCTCCGAGCGTGCTACACGATGCCCACAAGCCTCTAAGCCGTCTAGAAGGTGGCAACCTCCAAGAGTAATAAGCACCACCGGCTTGCAAGTCTCTCACCTAGTGTCACACCTTACAATCTCTCAATGCAACGCACTAGCGATCACTAACTCACTCTTAGATGCAATCACTACAAGCTCTAGTGAGTTAGAGGGCTCTTAAGCACCACTAAGCATGGACACAAAGTCTCCAAGTCGCTCAGCCACCAGCCAAGGCCAGCCACCACTTCTATATATAGCCCCAAGGGCAAAAGAGCCGTTGCCAACTTCCCTCAGCCAGCACGAGGGCATCGGACGCTCAGATGCAGGGGCATCGAACGCACGCCCCAGCGTCCGACGCACACGCGAACGCCACGTCTTTGGTCCTTCGGCGCCAAGTCTTTACTCAAGCCTCCCGACACTCGGTACCAATAGCTTCAAAGCCTCCAACTTGCCCTTCACCCTTGCGACCGGTCCATCAAACCAAGTCTTGTCTCGATCTTCACCTCTAGCCACATGACTCCATATCATGTATCATGCATTAAGCTCCTTCATCGCATGTGTGAGCTTTGCAACATATCGCACCACCTCCATAGCATAGTTGCTCACACACAATACTTGTGGACTAAATCTTTGTAAATCTCACATAAGCACAATTAGTTCACCTAGGTTGTCACTCAATTACCAAAACCAAACAAGGACTTTTCATAGGCTCTATAGATTTTAGTGGCTCAAAGCTTTTGCGCATGCCATATAAGCAGATAGGAGTAGAATTAAAAGCATCCATAGGATGAACACAAAAATAATGAAGAGAATAGGATAAAACAGGAAAAGATAAAAGTATAATACAAGGTAAAGCTAGATTCGCAATTAACTCAGCAACCATTTCCTCAGTAACGGCGCCAGAAATGCTTATTGGTACAAATTAAATGCACACAAGAAAATATGACTATCTGCAAGCGCACGGATATAATAACGATGTAGCACTTCACCCGGAGGTTTTAAATATCGTATCCACAAGAAAACGTGTGAGTATAACTACGGTCTAACCTAACCCAGAGTAGAAATCAAGCTTAGATAGAGACAAGAGGAGATCACTAAAACTATGATTACTTCGAACCTCGATAAAAATATATTTTATAATGTTCTAACACGGCCAGATAATTTGAACAGGGGTAGAAATCAGAGTTCTCCCTCACCAGCATCTATATACGGCTGCCAAACCTTCTAGCAGGTGATGGATTATAGAGAATTCAACGAAACTATTAAGTCACCTTCGCGAGCTACCATCTACTGGAAAGACAGGGGACATTCATAAGTAATCTACATCTAAGCACCACGTTTACACCTATATTACTATTTCAATCTACAGCATCCTATAGACTCAAAAGAATTATAAATTAGAAGAACAATATGAATAAAAAGTTACTTACATAAGAAGACGATGATTGAAGAACCTCCGAAGCAAGTCCCGGGCGAGGGAACTTGATCACAGAGAATACAACCGAAGACAAGCACTGACAGGCCGGAACTCCTCCGAAACTCTACTCTTAACTTCTCTCTCTAATTCTAAGACTAGATAGCTACTCTAAAAGGTAGATCCATTCAAAGGGACCCCTCTCAATTGATCCAACTGGAGATAATAAATTAGGGTTTCAGGGATGCCGCAGACAGGGGGGCAGGGGGCTCCTTATATAGCCCGGTGGGATGCATACGAGCCCTTGGATCAAACCGACTTCACGTATGGTGGATATGGACCCTCAAAGATGGTGGAGGAAGCTTCCAGAAGGTGAGGCGAGGCAGCAATAGGGTGGGGCCTGCCGGCACTTGGGCCCAGGCCGTCCGGCACCCAAGGTCGGGCTCTAGGCCCCCGCTTCGTCGTGGTGTCTCCTTGTTCCATGTACAGTCCAATGGCGCATGTTTAAGCGTGAGATAATTCCGCTAATTTGTTTGATAATTACGTCCTTCTCCGCGGTTTGCTGGAACACTCCTTGAAAAATATGAAATCACCAAAACTCATGGAATTGTTAGTTAAAACACATAGACTACTACGCGTATTAATGATTTCTCATGTTTATTGCACTATAAAAAGTTGACGCTATCCACCGTCAACATGGGGTCTCTGCATGACCAGCTCCCCCTTCCTCCTTGCCCCTATGCCGACACTTCGTCCCTTTGCCCAATGTCGGCTCAACGCCAACACTCCTTCCTCCCTACCAGGCACCGCCTTCCCACTGATGCCCCTCATTCTCCTGGCATGCCTGCACAACACCTCCCCACCGACGCCCCTACCCCGACAAGTTATGATGCCCTGACTGATTCCCTCCTTGATAATGAATGTATGAAACTGTGAGGATTTCATATATACTATGCCCATTTGAAAATGATTTTGTTCGATGACGCTAAGGAAAAAATTTAAACCTTATTCGTGAAAAAAATGTGTGATAATGGTGCTCTTGTTTCGAGCTTGATTGCATAGAGGAGGTACATGAGAGAAGGAAGAAGATGTGTCACTTTTTCCTGGATTGTCAGCTGAAATCCTGTCTCTTTTCTAAAAATTCTGAGTTTTACGCCGATTAAATTAAATAGAGGTAAAACACAAATCAAAATAAAGTAGGGGTTAAAACACATGGGCAAAGTTGTCCTTTGGTCTAAAAGTTAACACTGTTAGGTAAAATCACAATTTTTTTTAAAAAGAATAAAATCACCATTTCGCTTCAAAATAAGGGTTGTAACGCTTAAGCCCCAAACTAGTAATATGGATACTCATACTCATATATGTTTCTTATGTAGATACTAAATGGAGGTATCTGTATTCATTATCCGATTTAGATCCGTATTCAACAAATATATATTGCAATATTGGATATTTATCCATATCCACAAAGAACAAGCTATAATAAATCCACTTATAAGTTTTTTCTTCATGACTAATTACTAAATATTTAATTATAATAATAATATTGATGCATTAAAACTATCTAATAGTACATATATATAAACAAATTTTAATATTAATTTAATAATGTTAATGATACATAAAGATTATGTTAATTTTATTTTTTAATAATTTAGTTTATGTTTAAGAATTTAAATTATTTAAATAACGATGCTAATTATTTATATAATTTATAATTTCATGATAAAGCATGCGTTATTCTGTGATTATCACATGCAAACTCTATCCGTTTTTCTTTTGACCCCCTAGATTTATAAAAACAGATTCTTTACAAACTAGCAAACAAAAACATTAGATATGACCACTTTCTAACCAATTCAATTCTTCAAAATCCATAATGGAATCTAATTGATCGAATCACTGTCTATTTTTAGAAATGTACCGTCAATTTTTATTCAACCGGCTTCCCTTGCCCCTAACTAGAGCCGGCGATCGAGAAGATCCATAGTGCCTGAAATCACTGACAGTGCGTGTATTGTTGCTGCCACTGCCTCGGCTGGGCTCGTCGTCCTCGTCCCTGTACAGCACAATAACAAAAAAATATATATATATATATATATATAATATTGGTGGCCAATAAACAGTTGCTCTCAACCTTTCGTTCCGTGGCCCCGTTTCTTTGTTCGCCCCTCCCTGCCACGACCGCGTCGCGCGCTCGCGTCCTTCACGCCCTGCCTGCGCTTGCCTCGTCGCGGCCACGTCCACCTACCTCTCTCTCTCTCTCTCTCTGACCTCATCCCCTTCCCCAAGATCCGAGCGGGAGCGGCGGCCATGCCCACCTGATCGTCTCCAAGTACCTCGCAGGAGCAGATTGCAAGGAGGATCCACTGCTGCGAGTTCCTGGCGATGGTGGCCGTTGCGGCGGGAAGGCGGGCCGGGGCCACGGGCGGCGTCGGTGGCCGCCGGCGCTCGGGCTGCGGCGCGGGGCAGACACAGCAGAAGCTACTGGCGGTTGCCGTCGCCGCGCGCTTCGCTGAGGCCGGGCCGCCGCCGTCCGCGGAGGCCTCCGCTGCCGGCGCCGGCGGCTGCTGCGTCGAGCTTCTCGAGTGCCTCCTCGGGGCTCTCAACGTCAGCGTGGCCGCTGTGACCCCGGCGCCCGCGCAGTACAGGTGGGCCGTGCGCTCGATCCGCCGCCGCCGCCCCCGCGGCGGCGGGTCCGCCGAGGACCGCCACGCCGACGCCCCCTCGGGCCGCATCGCGGGCAACGGCGCGTCCGCCTCTGCCGCCGCGTCGCTCTACACCTTGCAGGGCAGGAAGGGTGTTAATCAGGACGCCATGGTGGTCTGGGAGGTACAGTAGATACCGTCATCACCATTTCTCGTGTCCAGCAAATGATTTGCTTATTAGTTTTGTTGCTTGATCTCTGTTCTGCCGATTCATCTCCGTGATGTGATGTGAAACTCGTTTCGCGGAGGCTCTAGAAGCATGTTCCGGTACAGCGGCGAAAACGAAACATCGTCATGGTTTGCTGAGCTCTGATTTGGCCAGATGTGATGTTAACGTGCAAAAGGAGAACTGTCTGGCCTGTTGTGATTTTTAAATAGGAGTTCTTAATAGGTATGCTTGAGCTGGCATAGACAACGAAATATTTAAACTTTGACCCAGGCATACATGTGTCATCTTCTCGTAGAATGCCTGCCTGACCTCCCTCCATCTGGACAAGATTACCACTTTGATTCGTCTCCTCTTGCTTCACATGGATTGCCATTGGATGTTGCCGTATAGTGTTTTAGTACAGCTTAATAATTGCTCTCCTCATGGAGAAACCTGGACGTAGAGAAGGGCTCCACATGATTCTCATCCTTATCCTTAGGTTTCCACATATGGACGATTTTATCTGCTTCATGTTCTCCTTGAGTTGAACAGTTGATCCCTGCCATTTCCATTTGCTTATGTTCTCTATCTGTCCACGTAAGGCATTCTTGCCTCTTTAGATTTAGGTTTTCTTACTTCACAGTTTAGTGACTTTGGCTATCTATGTGTAGACGCCACATAAGTTGTCCTTATCTCTTTCGATCTAGGTTTCATTAGAATCTTCACAGATCACTGAAGCTTATATTACTAAATTTTTTATTTGTTGCTGTGGCTGTCAGCTTACCAAATCAAACATAGCATCTTAATGATTCAGCTAGTAAAATTACACAGCTCATTGCACACTTGTCATTTGGAAATTGTCATCGATTGAGGGACGCAAGTGATTTTTAGCATGCCATATTCATGGATTTCTAGTTAACTTTTTTTTTCTTAAACTTAGCAGTTAGCACTTTCTTGGTGTGTGTGCATGATGGCTGTGGAGGGACTATTTAGGCTTTTTAATTACTACTTGATTATTATAAATTATAAACAAAATGACTTTCCATCTCTGTTTCACCCATTTAATTATATTTTGAAACATGTATCATGTAGAGAGTGTTTGGTTGCCGACCATGCATCGCCACGCCACATGCAAGGCTGCCAAACTCCTGCCACACCTCTGTTTGGTTGACAATTTGAGTTGGCCAACCACAACTTTTTGCAGCACAAAGCTCCACCACAGTTGTGGTGTCGCATTTTGGCGTCGCACCTTAGGCGCCACCACAATTGGGCATGGCAGGCTATGGCTAGCAGCCAAACACCCTCGTAGTTGGTTCCAAGAATAATGCTTGTTTTCTACTTGCAGAATTTTGGTTCAAAAGATGATACCGTTTTTTGTGGAGTTTTTGATGGCCATGGACCAAATGGCCATTTGGTTGCCAAGAGGGTCAGAGATCTTCTCCCTGTAAAGTTGAGTGCAAATTTAGGGAAGGGCGAATACAAAGAGATTTCTACTATCAATGTCAAGAGTGGGACTACTAAAGGAGTTGCAACCGAACACAGGGTTGAAGATACTGATGGTTCCAATGGAAATGACGAGAATGGCGAGTTTCCAGAATTTTTCACAGCACTAAGGGCTTCATTCTTGAAGGCTTTTTATGTGATGGACAGGGATCTGAAGTCACATAGAAATATTGATTGTGCATTCAGTGGTACAACAGCAGTCACAGTAATCAAGCAGGTAGAACTAATATTCTGTTTGTCAAAAAATAGTTTTCTTGTATGATGTCTTTAGTTACTGTAAGATGCAGTTGTTTTTTAATCCAGCCCATTTATCTTGCTTTTTCTACAGGGACAAAATCTTATAATTGGCAACTTGGGGGATTCGAGAGCTGTCTTGGGCACAAGAGATGAACATAATCAGCTAGTTGCTCTTCAGCTGACAGTGGACCTCAAACCTAGTATCCCAAGTATGTCTCATCTTCATGTATTGTGCTATTCTATGAGTCTACTATATGATGATGGATTTCTGCTTCGTTCTTTGCTGTTTCTTACTATATGCAGTTTGTAAATAATGGTTCCTGCATTTGTATGGTATTATATGCTATTATTATAAGCCATTCTGTTGATTGGTCCTCTTAATTTTACAAGTTTTTTTCAGTTCTGAAAAGTGAATGTGAGATTTTACAGTTTTGAATTCAGGAGACTCCTGAAATAGGTTCATGTACCTAGTTTTTTTTAGGAAACTATTTCATGACACACATTTTAAAGGATATTTATGAAAGAAAATTAATACAAATGTAATATTTGTTGTTAAATTGATCCATATCCTCTAACTATGTTATTTTCCTTATTTTACTTCTTTTAGCCAAGGGACTTTGTAATGAATAATGACCTTCTCGTGCATTAAATCTTAAATTTACCTATTTGAACTGGGTCAGGGCGCTGCGAATAACACATAAAAACTTAGTTAGAGGTCTATATGCTCTTTCGGATCACATCAGCTAAAGACCTTCTTGCAAGATAAGTATCCAAAAATAATTGTGGTATGGCTTATGTCTCCTACCTTAGTAAATATGATAGTGTATACTTTCTGCCAGTATAACACTTAAATACTTTTCTTAGGAATGTCAATACTTTAATTGCCTAAAATTGCAGCATAGTTTTCTGAATAAGGAAAGCTGCAAGTTCTTCAAAATTACTCCTTCCATTAAGTATTGTTGCTTTCTAGCTACTACTATACTTCGAGAACGAAGTTGTTAGACCCACATAGTTTTTCTTTCATATATAAATATATAAAAATGGACCCTGTTTTTTAACATCCTACTCAGACTATCAATGCACTAGCACATTATCTTCTGCAAAGGAACATTTCTAAAAACAGTGTTCATGAAACTTCTTGCATTGATGTGTTAGTTACAGATAGGCATATGTTGTGTAGTGCTTGTGCAAGATGATAGTGAAAGAGCACATCAACTGGTTGTTTCCTTGTTTTATTGTGTAATTTTGTTTGCATGAAATAACTTTGGTGTTATGATTTGTAGATATTACCCAAAATAAAGAAAAATGAATCATTTACAGGTGAAGCAGAACGAATCAGGCAACGAAGGGGCAGAGTATTTTCTCTTCCAGATGAGCCAGACGTTGCTCGTGTGTGGCTTCCAACTTTCAACTCGCCAGGGTTGGCCATGGCAAGATCATTTGGAGACTTCTGTCTGAAGAATTATGGAATAATTTCTATGCCTGACGTTTTCTACCACCACATCACGGATAAGGATGAATTCGTTGTGTTGGCGACTGATGGGGTGAGCACAGAGTAACTCAAACATTGGTTGCTTTATACTTGTAGAATTGGAACTTGTTAAGAGCAGGTTCTCTTTGCTTGGCTGTAGGTGTGGGATGTGCTTTCCAATGCTGAAGCTGTTAGCATCATCAGCAATGCTCCTTCGCAGGCCTCAGCAGCTCGATTTCTTGTTGAATCGGCTCACAGGGCATGGAGGACACGGTACCCCACATCAAAAACCGATGATTGTGCTGTTGTCTGCCTCTTCCTGAATACAGAAACAGCAAGTACATCCTCCAGTTCTGTAACCAAAGATTTGGTGAAGAACAGAGAAATGAACAGGGGTAAGCACTCATTGGCTGTTAAATCAAGCACCGAGGTTCCTGCAAATCTTGTTACTGCGAAAGATGAGTGGTCTTTTGTCGATGGTTCCTCTGGGTGTGCTGCACTGCCAACTTTACCAAAGCCCACTTCAGTTGTGAAGAGCTCAGAAGATTGAGCTTGCCTGCCAATTGAGATGGCTTAATTTTTGCTGGAAATGCATTCGCCTTTGTTTGCAAGCTTGCATGCATCAGATTTGTTGTGACGTGAAGATCAGTGCCAATTTCATTGGCGAATTGAGTGGACGTTGCATGCTGGAATGGATAGATGTGCAGATTTTGTTCTTTTTGTATAGTATTCAATCAGTTTAGTGAGATCAGTTGGTAGTAATGATAACTACAATAATACTGTGCCTATTATTGATGGATGGGGTGATCAGATCCGTGCATAGGATGAAGTTTCTCCCTTCTTTTGTAATATAAATAATTGTTTCGGTTTCCGCAGATCTTTTAGGTGTTGTTTTGTTTTATGTCATAGTTTTTTTTAGATTTTTTATGTTATAGTTTGCTTTGTCCAGTTAAGTTTTGAATTATATTGATGCGGTGACAAACCATTCCAGCTGGATCATATGGATGTCAAAGAAAGTTTTCCTCCGTATGTCCCTGTATTATGATGGTTTGGGGCTTATATATATTTGTGGTATGTTGATTGCTGAGTACTTTCTGTTAACTACCCTGTAAATAACCGAAGTTTGTATGATCAAATTTGGAGAGGTCATATGTACCGCATGCCAAGAAATGGTGTAGTTATGGACTGATTAGTCGGGTGCAAAGAGGTTTTGAAAGGAAGAAACAAATGTTGGTCCTGTGATGGTTAATAGGCGATTGGAAAGGAGAATAAAGGGAGCAAATCTTGCCAACTACGACTAGTTTTCTCATGAGTAAAATGCATCATATAGGCCTATTAATTTTTGGTGGTGTGTCATTTGAATCCATCAACTTTCAAAGTGACTATATGGGTCCTTAAATTTTTTATATTGCGCACCATAGGTCCATCCTGGTATCTAAAATATCAGCAAATAACCTCATGCATAAATTCGGTTATTGCATCTTCCCTCTCTCCCTCGCTCTCTTCGCCTCACTCGGCACGCAGTGGCTTCCTTTAGTACCCGTGCTCGTGGCTCGCCCGTTTACTCCGCATGCCCACACTACTGCCTTGCCACAGTTGATTCGCCGCCGCGCGGTCACCACCACCGCAGCCTTTCCTTCCGGCCATGGGCCGCGCGCCGACATGGTCAACTCACCTCGTTGTCGCATGCTTGTCGTCTGTGTGCTAAGCCGCTGCCCAGCTCACACGCTCGCGTGCGCCACACGGCTCGCTCTACTACACTCTCCTTCGTGTCGCGTCACTACCGCGATGCACTATAGCAAATTGGCGTTGCTCATCTGCAAAACGAGTCGCGCATCACAGCGGGCCACTTAATGAGCGACAGAGCATAGCACAGCCTCCACCAATATACCCTGTAGACCACTGAAAGGCTAATTTGCCACCCTAGTCAATGTTGAGCTGATTGCTCTTGCCTAAGCTTTTTTTTTTTTTAAATTACACAGTACAACGTAGACACTCACAACACGCACACACTCACCTAATCCCTATAACAAACTCCGAAGAACTGAGCCGGTAGATCTAGAGATTTCCAAAGTCACCACAGCTGTCTCATCGTTGACAGGAACATCGCTTAGCACTTAAAAACATAAACCTTATCACCACACACCATATGCCTCATCAGTTAGTGCTTAGTGCTCAGGAAAAAGATCAGCCTAAATCAGTAGGCATCCAAACGGCAGCGCTGCGGGTATCCCGCCCCGCGTCCGCAAGCATAGAATGCTCATTCGGCGGCTCGGTTTTTTTTTTTTAACTCGGCGGCTCGTTTTCTGCCACGTACGTGATGCAGCATTTGTGCCTTTGCGGTGACTCGTCAGGGCGCCGGTCGAGCGGCCCTGATATCGGCAGGCGCTACTTCGGCGACATCAGCAGGCGCGATGCCGCGATGCCATGATCCCGGCGCTCGCTCGCGCTCCCTGATCATGACCACGAGTTGCCGCGGCTGTCCGTCCCAGCGGTTCCGGACTTGGCCAACCAGAGCGTCGTTGGAGGCAACCTAGAACAGCCAGGTCGGGCTGCTGGCTGCCGTCCCCTCCCCCGGGACTAGCGCCATGGTGTCGTTGCCACGACGAATCAAGTCGACGTCGTCGTTGTAGCCCTGTCGCTGCTGGATGTCGTTGTAGTTTGTGAGCAGCGTTCGGGTTCGGATCCCGTTGCCGTTGGGGTCGTCCCTCGTCCCCGAAGGAGAGCGTGAGCACGGTGACTTCCTCGCGGGCAGTGAGGAAGAAGAACCTGCCCCTGTAGCAGACGAGGTCCTTCTTCATTCCCTCCGTCTCCGTGAGCAGGCCCCCCGGCCCTGGTGAGAACCAGCTCTCGCAGCCCTCGCCCCAGAAAGCGGCGGTGGAGTCGGCCGGCGCCGCCGACGCACACGATGGCGGCGACCATGTGGGGCGCCGCGGTGGAGAGCGTGGAGGCGCGCATGTCGAACTCCAACGGAGACTCGGTGCCCGTTGTGGTCACGAAGCCCCGGTGGGAGCGGGATGCGCTGGCCGGAGTTGAGGTTGTAGAGCACGTGCGGCGTGGGGCGAGTCGGCGCGAGGACGAGCCAACCGCCGTCGCCCGAAACCTCGCGCAGCAGCAGCGCACGGCGGATGTAGAGCGAGAGCCCGCCGAGACTGTGGTACCGCTCGCTGACCGGGCTGTAGAAGGTGGGCGCCTCGGTGCTGGGGAGGAATGGGATGAGCCACGGTTGCCGAGGTGGGAGCGGCGGAAGCGCGGCTGGTGCGGGTGCCCCGACGACTCCCTCCACCGCACGGCGGCGTTCCACTGCCGGTTGGCGCAGGCCATGTGGACGCGGTCGGCGCGGCAGGCGGAGGAAGGCGCAGATGCGGACGAGGAGCCTGATTGGGTGGCAACTAAAATTTGTCATACCATAGATTTGGCCAGCCAAATGTTAGGCAAAAAAAATTACCAAAGATTTGGCAAACCAAATGTGAGTAGTTGGCAAATTTTGATAGCCAACTAATCACTAGCTAAAATTATCGTTTGCCAAATTTTTGGCGTGGCAAATTTTAGTTACCAACCAATCAAGCTCGATGTCGTGGGGGTCGTCGTGGGGGTCGTCAATCCACGCCCGCAGCGCTGTCAACGCCGCCGCCGCCGCCGCCGCGCGTGGGGCGGGGAGGTGCGCAGGTTCGGAGACGCCGTCGCGGTGAGGCTGCTTCTTCGTTCCTCCGCCATTCTTGTTGTGAGCGTGAGCATTTGCTCCTCCATTCTTCTCGCTCAAGCCGGCCTTGAACCCTCGAAATGTTCGCTCACTAGATCGAGATGGCTGCGGCCTGCGGGCTTGCGGAGTTGCGGTTGCGGCTGCATCTCTGAATTTGTAGGGTGTGGCTGGACGTGAACTATGAATATGATGTTGGCTCGGGAGGATTTTTGAATGAACATACTACGGAGTACATTGTCTTTGCTAGTAGGCGGTTCGAGCCTTTGTCAATACTATGTCTTTGCCAACAGTTGAACCCGATCTCGATTTCGCTAAACCTTGTGCTGAAAGACTCACCCCTTCCCCGGGGTCGAGCCAGCTGGTTCCATTGGTTTTGGAGTTTTCATGCTCACGCGAGTTTTGCGGTTCATGAAAACCAGTGGACGCTGACTGAAACTAGTACTACGTAGTATAAGTAGAAACCTTTGAGGCATCGACCCTGTTTTGAGCGAAGATAAGCACGCCGTTCCCAATTGTGTTATGGTCAAAACGCAAAAGAATAAGCTCGACAGCAGTGTGCCGTGTGCGGGAAGCTTTCACAAATAATCGCACTGAATAATCGATGCATATTGAAAGCAGGACGCAATGCTGGATGCCATTGTAAAAATATATTGGCAACATCCAGGTTTCATTCATTAACGAGACCAAAGTGTCAGATCATGCAAAAATAAGAAATAACACATTTCCTAAAAAAAAGAAATAACACACAAATAGAGGCAGTGCTAGAACGAGCAGGACGTCACAAATAAAACTCTGACTTGAACCGCCATGAGCTTGTGTTTAATGTAATAATACTAAAAGCTAGCGTCACATTATTACTGAACCAGTTAACATGATGAATGATCAAATCATCATCAAAACGTGATGTTTGACAATGCGCTGGCAAAATTAAAGAGCTAGAGCTTGTCGAGATATATCTGCAGAATGCATGGAGATTTTCAAATTCGATGTACTACCGAAAGAACAACTAGCTGTACTATTGTTGATTACAATAATGTAAGCAAAAAGCAGCAAGCAATCCAAACAAATGTGAGAACACGAGGCAATGACAAAATGCGTCAAATGTAAGATGCTGCCGAGAATGCTAGTAGAACAGTGAGGTTCTTCAGTTCCAGGATGCGAATGAACAAAAGTTAGCATCGGCAAAAAAAGAGTAGTATCCTTCTAAGATCCAGGTCTGATTAATGAACGATCAACTCATCAAAACGTGATGTCTGACAGTGTGCTGGCAAAATTAAATTGCAAGAACTTGTTGAGATATATCTGCAGAATGTCAGAAACCAAATGGAGATTTTCAAATCCGATCGATACCGAAAGAACAACTAGCTAGCTGTACTACTGTTGATTACAATGTACACAAAAGGCAGCAATCAATCCGAACAAATGTGAGAAGTGAGAACACGAGGAGGTAACAACATGCGTAAAATGTGACAATGCTGCCGAGAAATGCTAGAACAGCGAGGTTCTTCAGTTCCAGCCTTCCAGGATATGAAGAAAAGTTAGCATCAGCAAAGAAAGAGTAGCATCCTTCCCTCATACAATTCACGCCTTATTAACGAGGAGATCGTAGTATGTAAGAACTAAGAACGACGCAAGAACCGTCGTCAGGTAGGTCAAGGGAGCCACCAGGTTGGGGGGGCGTTGTCGGACCTAGATGGGCGACCCGGAGGCCAAGGCTCGGTGGTCATGTCTTCCATGGTGTACCTGCCCGTGTCGGTGAGGGAGTAGAACCTCCCGCCGTCCGCCGATGGCACGGAGACCAAGCCGTCGTCCAGGAAATAGATCATCGACTCCTCGAACCCGTCGTAGTGAGCGACCTCGAAGGACCTGGAGGAGCCAGGCCCCAGGAACAGCATCCGTCCATCCAGTTCGTCGCCGAGGTTCACCCAGTCGGCGCGGGGGCGATGTAGGACGTTCGCCGCCGGAGCCACGACGCGGAACTGGAAGACCCGGATCACCTCCGTCGCCGCGCCGCCCTCGTAGTAGACGAACCTGACGACCATGAGCAGGCGCCCCCGGGACTCGACGAGGTAGCGCCTCATCTCGCCCACCCCCTGGACGAAGCCGATGTCGACTCCGTAGTCCGCCCGCGGCTCCACGCGGTAGTCCACGCGTGTCAGGTAGACGCTGTCGTCCCATGCGTACCTCGGCCGGAACGAGATGACGCCCTCGAGGGACGTGACGAAGTAGAAGGCGCCCCCGTGGTAGATGACGTCCTGCGGCCTAGACCTCAGCAGGGGCCCCGACGTGAACCAGTGCTCGCTGCCCTCGCTCCAGAAGGCGGCGGTGGAACGCGTGCCGACGAGCACGATGGCGGCGACCATGTAGCGGTCCGGGGATGGCGGGGCGGAGAACGTGGCGACGCGCACGACGAGCGGGACGTCCCTCTCCTCCTCGGTGGTGAAGCTCGGCGGCAGCGGGATGCGCCTGCCGGAGTTGAGGTTGTAGAGCGCGTAGGTGTGGCGCGCGTCGAGCGCGAGGACGAACCAGCCGGCGCCGCCCGAGCCGCAGAAGCGCGCGCGGCGGACGTCGTCGGGGAGCCCGCGGAGGGGGGTGGTAGCGGCGGGCGATCGCGCTGTAGAAGGTGGGCGCCGCGGTGCTGGGGAAGATGAGCCACGGGAGCTGGGGCAGCAGCGGAGGCAGCGGGGGCAGCACCGGTGGCGGCGGGCGGCCCAGCCCCCGCACGGCGGCGTTCCACGCCCGGTTGGCGCAGGCCATGTGGACGCGGTCGGCTCGGCAGGTGAGGAAGGCGGAGATGCGGACGAGGATGTTGTCGGGGACGTCCCCCATGACGGCGGCGCCTCCTCCTCGGCCGCCGCGGCGGGCGGGGAGGTGGTCGGTGGCGGGGTCCCCGTTGCGCCGCGCCATTGCTCGTCCATCCTATGCGCTCTGCGGAGGCTTCAAGAGTTCAAGGTCTGAAATCCTCGCGTGGGTGGGTGGTGGCCTAGAAACGGTTACGGGGTTACGGCTGCTTGCCGGTTCGAGGATTTTATAGGGAATGCTACGGATGCGCCCGGGCCCAGGGCCCGGGACCGGGACCGTCCTACGGAACGGAAGTGCTATGCTGTCTTCGCCCGCACGCCGGGCCGCCCTCTGTATCATAACGACGCGGCGACCAGTTTCCTGGCCTTGTCATCTGTCGATGTCGCCTCTCCGCTGCTTCTGCGTGATCACTTCGTTCCGCCGCCTTCCTCATTGTCAGCGGTGGCATCCGTGCTTAACATGCCGTCAAACAGTCAGTCGTTCGACGAAATGGCGAGGCCAGCTGCCAGCGCCGGGCGCTTCTGTCGATCGAGTAGAGTAGTGCGGCTTTGGCCTCTGGCGTGGTGTTGTTGAATCTACATGTGCTGCTGTGACGCGCGGGACGTCCCGTCGACCGTCGTCCACTCACGCCGATTGCCGGTTAGGGAGTACTAGGTGATAATAAGGGCTGCACCACATCATCTAAAATGTCTTTATTTTGGCACGAGAGAGAAAGATGGTTTCTATGAACAATATTGCTATAGTGCAAGGTGTAGAAGACGGCGTGGAGCTGTAAGAAGCCTTGCCAAACACGTCCTAAAGATCTAAAACATTATCGTAGAAATCTAATTTTATAATCTCTTTGATAAATATTCAAAGAAACCAAAGAACAACACATACAATTCTCAAAAATTACAAAAATTACCACCACATCATTATTTTGGGCTCAGAATTTCCAAATCTCCTAGGATTGAAAATTCTGGTTAGGTGAATTAGAATCATATCTACAAAGTGTCTATATAATTGATAATTGATTCTACTTATTACCAATGGTTGCTAGACAATAGTGAGTTCACTCCCACAATACATACAGATTATAATCTGGGTGAATCACCCAAAAGTGAACTTCACCAACAAGAACATGCAAAGAAAGCACCTATTTTGGATTCTTTTGGATTCACTTCCATGAATCCTACGTCTCCATTAAGGAGTGAGTTTTTTCCAACCACTTTTCTCACTTCACTGACTTAGATCTCCCTTGCGGAGGTTCATTTTGCTCGGGGCCTTCAAAACTTCCCACGACTCACCACGAGCATGGGAGCTCGCTAGGCAACTCCTTACCGACTAGGATGCTTCACATCCAAGAGTAATAAACACTTCACCAAATGCTTGACAAGAATCATAAGCACTTAAGGATGGGATTCTTGCTCCCCATCACCCAATCTCTCAACCCAACTAGATAAATTTTATGAGAATCTATCAATCCTTACAAAGAGGAAAAGGAGAGAGCTTCTTTAGACACAAAGAGGGAGAGGAGATAGTGCTTCTTTAGCCTAAAGTGAGGTGTTCTGCATGGTTAGAGTGAACACTGAGAGGAGAGGGGAGGGGAGAGTATACATACATACCCGACACCTAAAACCTGAGGGTTATGTCACTTTTCTACACAAGACCAAAAAATTCAAAACTTGAAAAGTTAGTAGAGAACTTTCGGTTATGTATCAAAAATTGTGAATTCAAGTAGAGACCCCTTAATTTTTTTTTACCTTGACCCAAATTTCAGACAAACCTAGATTTCCATCACAACCTAACTAAAACTACCATAACTGCTCATCGAAACTCTGATCATGGACACTATGGAAAGCTTAATTGGAGGGCTACCTATTCCAACTAAAAGCAAGGTCAAAGACCATTATGTGCAAATGTTTTGAAATGTATTTCTCTCAAGTTAGCATTTGGGTTAATTTAGTTTGAGTACCGAGACTTGTCAATACACTCAATAATGTTGCATCCCTCTTGATAGTACGACATACCTATACTCAAAATCAAAGATAAAATCTATTTATAAAATCTATTGTATTGAGCTTGCATGACTCTTCATATGCCATTTCTTCACAATATGCCTTCACAAGGGTTCCAACCAACTTTCCTTCAATCTTCTTGAGCATGTGGCTTGAACCATTTCCAATCATATGAGTTCACTTTATGGCATCAAGTCACTTTTCTATAAAATCCAATAATGATTTGATTCTCCACACTATAAAACTTTCTCATAGGTTGATTAGTGCCAAGACTCAACGCAAACACTCTACTTCACCTCACCTTACTTGGTCCTTTGAACATGTCACACGGTGGTTTGAACCAACAATAAGCACACATTGAAATCATTTCGAACCATCTCTATTTCATTAATTTCATAAGTAAGCTTTCCAAGTGAGACCAAACCTCATGTATAATTTATCATTTACAGGTATGCTTGTCTTCACATGATGCAAGGATATCCCACATCACATACACTATCTCATTAATTCCATTTGCATTTTTGTTTTTTTGCTTGAGCAAATTGATTCCATGATCTTCCAACACAACAATACATAATTTAACTTTTATTTCACCACAACAACGTGGAATACCATCGAGTTTGCCTTACTGTAGAACCTTTGGTACACTTCAAACCATACAACAATTAGCATCTACAAGTGTTTGCAATATATAATCAAATCCATGCTCAACACTTAGTAAACCTGTTAGATATTTAAGCTTCTTGTCATTCAATCAACCAAAACTCACTAATGGGCTAGATACACCTATAGCATGTATTTGTGTGCTTGAGATGTTCCATAGACCTTACATTGGACTTGGTTTTGTCTTAGCGTGATGCCCTAGATAAGTTTCCTTTTCCACATCCTAAGGACCTATTGCTAACTGATGCGCTTCGTCTAAGAATACGACTTTAGTTTGGTGGCCCTAAGGATCTTTCTTAGTTTTTTAAGTCTTGCTATGGGGTGAATAGTTCTAATTGATTAAACTTCGTGGCTTTATTTTTTAGAGCATCGATATGCGTACACGAGTCAACTTTTGTAAGAAAATAAATTAATTAAATTTAGTCTGAAAATATTCAACATGACAATTAATTTACCTAATTAAGAACCCCTAAAATATGGAGTATCACATAAATGGTCCATTATCTAATTTGTTTCTAGCATCGTCCATCTCCATGTAGAAATTGATGCACTTTTAGTTGTATCCCTAGTCAATTATCTAAAGTTTGATTAAGTCTATAGGAAAGAGTATCAATGTTTAAGCGTTTTCTAGTTCGGTCACGATAATAGGCATACTGCAGTTTTGAGGGGGCAAACAAAGAACATTGCACCAATTCTTCTTGGGAGAGGAAAAACGTGCAACATATAGGTGATGGAGAGAAATAAATGATCGATGTGTAGTGTTTACTAGCACTGAGTTAATACGTTTTTGTATCTAGAATGGAGGCTTTCACGCCGAGTAAGACGGAATAGAGGGACTATACTATAAAAATATATCTGATAATACATCTAATAATGTTTTATTTTATAAAAACGAACTAAAATAGTTTTTACTGATCGAAGGAGTAACTGTGTAAAACCCACCCACCACCTGTTGGAATATTTTTTTTATCTTGGCATTTGGCAGGCCAAGCTTACGCACGCGTACCAAATTAGACACAAGTTGATTTTCTTGTTGCCGTCATCCAAGTGCACTTTTGATCACATGATCTTTGCGCACGGCGGATGGGCGGTGGTGGCCCCTAGGTGGCGTGGCCCCCACAGCCAGCTAGAAGCAAGTCCGCCGCGACGGCCGCGACATCCTGGCCTCAAAAGCAGCTCCGAGCCCTCCAGCTTGTCCAGGACGGTGCGACTCCCCAGCGACAGCGTATCCTGTGCCACACGATACACCGGAGGGGCAGTTTCGTCATCGTCGCGAGACAAGACCAGCGCAGCACACAGCCGGAACGGCATGCTGGTGGCCGAAAGGCCGCCGTCGGCTGTTTTCACGGACACAAGGAACGGAAAAAAATTTGTGTGTTACGTTCTGGTCCCTGATCAAGTGATCATAAAATTTAGAAGGACTTAAATGTAGTACTATTAGATTGAAAAGGTTCAAATTGAAAATTGTCAGCAATATCCTTGAGGCAAAAGTGCAGCTATTTAAATAAATGCCGTTTCCCGTCCGGAAACTGCGCATTTCAGGACCAGAGCAGAATTCTTCGATTCTTTCAAACCGCAAGAAAACTAAGCGGCACGTAGTTACCATTACCATTTCTGCCCTCCGTCCCCTCTCCCCCTCTCTCCTCTCTTCGACTTCGTCGTCGCGACCGGCCGCGCCGTCATCGCCGGCGGCAACCAGCACGTGCGGTGGACCAGTCGCGAAGCAACCGCGCGGGAGAGAAGGGCAAAAAATAGGACTGGTGGAAGTCGAGCCGAGAAGCAACAGCAAGCGGCAGCTTGGGGGTAGGTGGGGCAACCGAGCAGAGATAGTCCAATTCGCCGCCTCGCCGGCTACTGACCTCGCCGGCGGCGGGGTCCTCTCTGCTGGAGCCGACGGATCCGTTGCCCCCTCCGATCCGAACCTGATCCGCCGCCCATGGTACTGTTCCGGATCCTTTGCTTGTTTAGCCCTTTTGCTTTCCCAACTACTGCTACTAGCTTGTGGTGTGCTGGGCGTGCTTTGCTTCGCCTGGCTACTGATCGAATCATGTTTCGCTGGGATTCGGGACTCTATTGTTTTAGAATTCAGATGGCTTAATTGAGATGCGAGTTGCTGCTTGCGCATTTGTAAGCCTTAGTCAATGATAAAATTTTCAACCCTAGCCATATAAGATTTCTTGCACAGCATGCTCTGCTCGCGGTACAGTACTTACAACTTTTAGAGGGAACTTCGCGGCTATTTTTGGAGTTAACTTCCTGTGTGTGCGAAAGGGGTTGTTTGGTTCGAGGGACTAAAAAATAGTCCGTGTCACATCATCGAATGTTCGGGTGCTAACTAAGCTAATTAACTTGACGAGATGAATCTATTAAGTCTAACTAATCTATCATTAACAAATGTTTACTGTAGCACAATTTTGTCAAATCATAGACTCATTAGGGTTAATAGATTTGTCTCGCGAATTAGCCTCCGGCTGACAAATTAGTTTTGTAATAAGAGGAAGCCCCCCACCCCCACACACCCCTTTTTGTCTCATTTGGAACTTGAATAAACAGCGTCATTAGATTTCTTGTATAGTGTGGTGTATTCATGCAGCAGTATTGGTATTCTTAGCTTCACTTAATAGATGAAAGTGTGATGTTGATGTTAGAAAGCCTAGCTTTTGTCTACAACGAAGTTTATTTAGCAGTAATGTCATGAATGCAGAATAAGATATATATTAAGAAGATTATATTCTGGTCTCCCCTCTGATTATATTCAGGTTTCCCCTCTGATTTATGACCTAGAGCGAAAGAAACCTTAGTTTGAGTTTGGATGAACTTCTTCAAGTTTGCTAGCAGTGATGTTAGGGCTGGAAATAAAACTACATTTTTTCATAGGTCGTTATGCACATTTCTTGTTGGCTGTGTATGGAAGACGTTTTATATCAAGTAGGCGACCAAGGATGTTCCTTAATAAAGGTCTAACTAGAGTTGTTGTAGAAAACATTGATTCTTTGATGAGCCAGCAGTAAGGACTAAATTAGTTATTGATAATTTCATGAATGAACTTGCTATAAATTTTGTGCCATGATATTTTAAAATTTTAAGGCCAGGAATCTTGTTCTTGTTTTAATATTGTATATTTGAATAGCTCAAATTGCATTTTTCCTATTCTTTAGTGGTTGGAATCAATAATCACAGAGGAACTACATAACTTATTTCTTAGATATCACTATAAAAGATAACATCCAGCCTCCTCATCTATTTGGGATAAAGACAACAAATATTTTTTCCATAAACTTTTGTTGCGTCCCAAAGTTTATTTGGTTAGGCCTAGGACAAGTTTTATTGGTAGTAAGTCTGCTCTGGCTGTGTGCCAGATGCCTAGGGGGTTGCTGTGTTCCATTTCTTTGCTTACCTTGTTGTAGTTTCATTTCGCTGGAAGTTGGATTCTCCATCTTCTTCTTCTCCCTCGGAATGATGCTCTGAAACAAACTGGTTTCACTTTTTGTCCAAAATCTCATCCTCTACCTTGGAGGAGGCCTGGTAGCCTGACACATTATGTCGTTAGAATACTGTTCCTTAAACAATTTTAATCACAGCACACTCAATAAGTCACATCTATAATAATTCAACAAAATATTGTTGAGTCCATAAACATAGTGACATGAGAAGCAAGGGAGGGAGAGGTAGACAATGCTTTTAACATAAAGTTACTCATCTATAATAATTCAACAAAATGTGTTGAGTTCATAAACATAGTGACATGAGAAGCAAGGGAGGGAGAGGTAGACAATGCTTTTAACATAAAGTTAGACAATGCTTTTAACATAAAGTTACTCCTTAGCTCTGTTTACCTTGCTTGACATTTCATTGATTATTGCACTATTTCTCTCACAGGGAACTCCAGTTAATATCATTGTTGGTTCTCATGTTTGGGTGGAAGACCCAAATCTAGCTTGGATAGATGGGGAGGTTGTAAGCATAAAAAACAATGAAGTACAAGTGCAGACATCGAGTGGGAAAAAGGTACTATTTGCTGTTTCTTCTCATGTGTTCTGCATAAGGTCTCCATTTTGCTATGATATGAATTCAAATTATTTTGATGTTTTTCTGCTTAGTATTGCCTTAGGTATTGGTGTTATTATAGAAAGGAAGTTCTACGGTTCTGTTCTAGTATTTTAAAGAAAGGAAGTTCTACAGTTCTGTTCCAGTATTTTATTTCAACTGGACTCAGGATATAGGCTGTATCATTTTGACAGAAAATGGATTCTGAAAGTAATGCTTTTGCACAGGTTACCACAGATAGGTCAAAAGTTTTTCCCAAGGATATGGAAGCTCCACCAGGAGGAGTTGATGATATGACAAGACTTTCATACTTACATGAACCTGGTGTTCTACAGAATCTTGCTACCCGCTATGAACTGAATGAAATATATGTGAGTTTGTTACCCTTTTTGCTTAAAAAATCTTACACCAAATAAGTTGCATAAGTTGCTCATGATAACAATTGATTTGCACTCCCAGACTTACACAGGCAGCATTTTGATTGCTGTAAATCCATTTCAAAGATTGCCACATCTTTATGATACCCACATGATGGAACAGTACAATGGTGCAGACTTTGGGGAATTGAGTCCTCATGTCTTTGCTATCGCGGATGTTGCTTACAGGTGCATTCTTGTTGTATAAATACTCTTTATTTATATAATATGGCAACATGCCATTCATGTACTAATTTACATAACTGCATTACTCTGGTGCAACCTGTCATGTGAACCAGGGCAATGATAAATGAAGGGAAAAGCAACTCTATATTGGTCAGTGGTGAAAGTGGTGCTGGGAAGACTGAGACAACGAAGATGCTTATGAGATATCTAGCACACTTAGGTGGGCGGTCTGGAGTAGAAGGACGTACAGTGGAACAACAAGTTTTAGAGGCAAGACCATTTAACCTCATTTATTTATCTGCTTGCTATATGCATCATTTAGATGGAAAACATATGTATTGGTTGATTGCCTTATATTTCTAGCATACATAATTTCAGTCCAACCCAGTTCTTGAAGCTTTTGGTAATGCTAAAACTGTGCGAAACAACAACTCCAGGTAAGTCTTTGATTGACTGCTGTCTCTGTTCGTCCCCTTTGGATACCATCAAATGGTTGTTTGATGTTCCCATTTGTTTTCAATTTCCGGTAAAGTCGCTTTGGCAAGTTTGTTGAGATCCAATTTGACAAGACTGGACGGATCTCTGGAGCTGCTATAAGAACTTACTTGCTGGAAAGATCACGCGTGTGCCAAATTAATTCCCCAGAAAGAAATTACCATTGCTTTTATTTCCTTTGTGCCGCACCACCTGAGGTACATTTTCAAACTGAATCACTTGTGCTATGCAGTTTTTGATATTTCGGCATTTAACTCATGGTTGAAAGAGGTGTATACCTTACTATGGATCTTTCTAATCTGCAGGATACTCAGAGATATAAGCTGTCTGATCCTAGATCGTTCCATTACCTCAACCAGTCAAGCTGTATTGAGGTGGATGGAATCAATGATGCTGAAGAGTATTTAGCAACAAGAAGAGCTATGGACATAGTTGGAATCAATGAGGAAGAGCAGGTGTCTGTCTTGTTATTCTGAAGCTACTAGACTAACTAGAGTGTTAGTTCCAGGATTAATGTCAACCATCATAATTCGTTTATCACAGGAAGCTATATTCAGGGTTGTAGCTGCTGTACTTCATCTTGGAAATATAAATTTTGCCAAGGGAACAGAAATTGATTCTTCTGTAATCAAGGATGATAAGTCCAGGTTCCACCTCAATACCGCAGCAGAACTTTTGAAGTGAGTGCATGTTTCTCCTTCATAGAATGCTTGATTTTCTTATCTATTCAGCGTGACCACAAAAGTGCTAAGCACTAATATTTCGTGCAGGTGTGATTGCCAGAATCTGGAAAAGGCACTGATAACACGAGTTATAGTCACGCCTGAAGAAGTTATCACTAGAACACTTGATCCTGCTTCTGCAGTTGCTAGCAGAGATGCATTAGCTAAAATAATATACTCCCGATTGTTCGATTGGTAATGGCCCTTCCTCACCTGTTAGAAAGTCACACTTAATATTTCAGTGTTCATATCCTGACATCTGTTATTACTGTGATCTTGTGTACAGGATTGTAGAAAAAATTAATGTCTCAATTGGACAGGACCCAAACTCAAAACAATTAATTGGAGTTCTTGACATCTATGGTTTTGAGAGCTTCAAAGTTAACAGGTTAGTGTTTTGTAACTCTTCTGAACTATATAAAACATCCACATAATAGAATGAACTAAACAGAGCTGTTGAATTGAATTGTTGAACAGTTTTGAACAGCTATGCATCAATTATACAAATGAAAAGCTGCAACAACATTTTAACCAGGTATATCATGACTTTAATCTCGATGATATTACTTTATTCTTTAGATTCCCAACCTAAAGTAAATAAGTGCCATTTGTCATGCAGCATGTGTTCAAAATGGAACAAGAAGAATATACCAGAGAAGAGATAAACTGGAGTTACATCGAGTTTGTTGATAATCAAGATGTGCTAGACTTGATAGAGAAGGTACAACCTACATCTTATGACTTGGCACACTAAAGGTCATCAGTTTCAAAAAAAAAAAAAAAAAAAAAAAAAATCAAGATTGTCATAACATGTCTCCTTTTGAAAGAGTATAGATACTAAAAAAAAAAATGCAAGACTGGGGTCTACAGCTAAAAACTCAACCTTTTTTATGGTTTTATATTTCGACTAGGATGAGCTATGGTTTCGTGAAACAAAATTTTAAGTATTTGATAATGGAATTTCTGAGAGAAACAATGTTGTTTCAAATTGTGTTAGAATTATGTATGGCACTAGTAACATTTAGTCCCATGTTTTCAGAAAGGTGGACTGATTGCGCTTCTGGATGAAGCATGGTATGTTTTGGGAATTCCCACTTGCAAGCGACATAGTTCTTCAATTACTATGACAACTAGTTGCTAGTTATTTCAATTCACTGTTATCTGACTACTTGTAATTTGATGACTTCTTTCCCTAAAAACTTCTGTGCAGTATGTTTCCTAGATCAACACATGAGACGTTTGCACAGAAGCTATATACAACATTTAAGAATAACAAGAGGTTTGCCAAGCCAAAGCTTTCACGCACTGATTTTACAATAGTCCATTACGCTGGCGATGTAAGTCTTCTTCATAAAAGGGTATGCATATTCTTGGTGAAAAATTGTGAGTATACCAAGATATTTTTTTGGTGCCATCCACAGGTGACATACCAGGCTGATTATTTCTTAGACAAGAACAAAGATTATGTAGTGGCTGAACATCAGGATCTGCTGAATGCTTCTTCATGCCCATTTGTAGCTGGTTTATTCCCTCCTCTCCCACAGGAGACAGCAAAGTCTTCAAAATTTTCATCCATTGGGTCACGTTTTAAGGTGTGAAATTCTGTTATTTTTTATCCTATTATACAGTATGCTTATTCAAAATGTTGCACTTTACGTTTTCGCTATATTAACAATAGGTTTCTTTAGTAGCTATCATTTCCTGCTTATTTGTATTCTTGGAAGCATCAGTTGTGAAAAATATATATTCCCCATTGCATATTTTTGCCCTTAAAAGAACATTTGGTGCCAATGTTGAAACATGCTATCCATGTTGATCTGTCACTTCAATCCATGCCTGGAACTTGATTCCACATATTAGGCTTTGATCTGTGTCAGTGTCATACTTCCCTATTCAACGTTCCCCAATACATAAACAGTTGAGGGCTTGAGGCAGCTTTTGACATGCCTAGCATGGCATCTGATGACATTTTATTGCAGACAATTCGATATGCTAATGTTAGCTAGAGTGGACCAAATCCTAGTCATGCTTTTATTTGGGGGCCTCCTTCGTCTAGACCAAAACTAAACACAAGTTCCTGTCTTCGTTGTGGTTTCAGTCTGCTTTTGATGGTGTTAGTGTACAATAGTACATCACACCTGGTCAGCTTGTTAAACTAGTTGGGCTGGATGCTGATCCCACATTTTTTCAAGACTGAAAATGCACAAAAGATCATATACTGGTCTGGGATATATAGGCCGGATGACCTCCTGCATTGCTGCCTTAGCTGAAAGTTTAGCTTGAAGGGAATCTGTGCATTGGATTGAGAATTTATAATGTAGGTTTGAATTAGATAATAGGCTTATTATTCTTTGCTTCATTCTGAACTTCACATCACCATCCCTATCAAAATCTGCTTATTGTTCCTTAGTCACACTATTTTTTTTTTTTTCCAAAGATGACTGTTTACTGACTAATAGACTCTGCACTAACTTTGTCTTTAGACCACCAACTCTACTTTTATTTTTTTTTATATAATCTTGTATGATGCTGCTGAATATGATTCCACAATGTGTGCCATTGTATATTGCATGAAGTAGTCTATATGAAAAGAATGTCATACAGTTTTACCTTGTGACATTGTGCCTGACATGTGGATAAAAGATATAACTGATAGCCTTTTTAAAATGCACCATGGTCCAACTTAAGCCATGTGTCTGTATGCTTCCTTTGGTATGCGTACATCTGTGTCACTACAATGATGTTTTTGTAAAGTTGTGCTTCCTCCCAGATGGTGTATGACTGTGGACATACATGGTTTCTCTCTGTGCTACGTAGTGACATAGTAGTTTGGAGATAAAACTTAGCATGCCATTATGACTATAATCAGTGCTTTTCCCTTTTTGAATTTTTGTTGGTTTTAACTTTTGTAAGCATGTAACCAATACATTTTTTTTTTTATGTTTTGGTACATCAAAATAAGAAAGCAAGCTTCTTCATTCTCCTTAATGTTCTGTTTTACCTATTTATTGTTGATAACTGAATAACTGATATTCTTGTACAATTTTCAGCTGCAACTTCAATCTCTCATGGAAACTTTGAGCTCTACCGAACCTCACTATATTAGATGTGTGAAGCCAAATAATCTCCTTAAGCCAGCCATTTTTGAGAATACAAATGTTATACAGCAACTAAGATGTGGAGTAAGATTCTTAAACTCTATCAGTATAATTGTTGTTAGTGTCAGTTGAACTAACTAAGATGTACCACAGGGTGTTCTTGAAGCTATCAGGATCAGCTGTGCTGGATACCCCACAAGAAAAACATTTTATGAATTTGTCAATCGTTTTGGTGTCCTTGCTCCTGAAGTTTTAGAAGGGAGGTAGGAAATTCACAAAAAACGCAAATGGACTTTTCTGCCCATTTTCCACATTTATTTTTGGCATTTCAATCTATTCATTTCCCTTTTGTTTTTGTCCTTTGTATTGTTGTGCCTAGCAATGATGATAAGGTTGCGTGCCAAAAGATTTTGGAAAAAATGGGTCTGGAGAATTACCAGGTAACACATGGAACTGCTACTGTGATCCCATGGCTGCTGATTTTCTCATGTTGTTTCTTTCATATAGCATTGGGACCTAATACAAGACATCTTATCACCACATAGTATTTCAGTGATTTGAACTATATTTTTTCTTACCCAATTTTTTCCCCTGCAGATTGGAAAAACAAAGGTGTTTCTGAGAGCTGGACAGATGGCTGATTTGGATGCTCGTAGAGCTGAAGTATTAGGAAGAGCAGCAAGAATCATACAGAGGCAAATATGTACATATATTGCAAGGAAACAGTTTGCTGAGCTTAAAAGATCAGCAACACAGCTACAATCTTTTGTCAGAGGTACTGTTTACTCTCCCTGTGTTGAAGTGTTAGGCAGAAGTATTGCTGATGTTGATTTTCTCTTCTCAAGTATATACACTGTTGAATGCATGTGGCTTTGGAAGCATTCTTCTGACTTCAAACCTACCATTTTTCCTCTTGAAACCCAGGAACCTTGGCCCGTAAGTTGTATGAGTGCATGAGGCAGGAAGCAGCAGCAGTGAAAATACAAAAGAATATGCGACGCCACAAAGCACGAGAATCTTATTTACAACTGCAGGCAGCTGCAATCACACTGCAGACTGGCTTAAGGGCAATGTCTGCTCGCAAAGAATTCAGGTTCAGGAAGGAAACTAAAGCAGCTGTCCACATCCAAGTATGATCTTTTCAATTAAGCTGCTATTCAAATTTCAGAATTTTTGCAGTATTGTTTCCTTTCTTTTCGTTTAATTATTTGATGGACATGCTATTTTGAACACAGGCTCAATGGCGCTGCCACAGAGACTATTCGCATTACAAGAATCTGCAAGGAGCAGCTCTTACTTACCAGTGTGCCTGGAGGCAAAGGCTTGCGAGAAGAGAGCTCAGGAAGCTCAAGATGGTATACTGTTAACTCTTACCATATGTGGTCCTCCAGTTTTCCATACTATGTCACAGACTTCAACACTTTATTTGATGAACCATCTGCAGGCCGCAAGAGAAACAGGGGCCCTTAAAGAGGCCAAGGATAAACTTGAGAAGCGTGTCGAAGAACTAACCTGGCGCTTAGGATTGGAGAAGCGATTAAGGGTAGTGTACCTGCACTTTCTTTATTTCTCTTCTTATCTTGAGACTGGTTTAAATTTTGTAATTGTGGGCCTATCCTTATGTTCTTAATTTGCAGACTGACCTTGAGGAAGCAAAAGCCCAGGAAATTGCTAAGCTGCAAGAGACATTGCATGATATGCAGCTTCAAGTTGAAGAAGCAAAGGCCATGGTGGTTAAGGAGAGGGAAACTGCTAGAAAGGCAATTGAAGAAGCGCCCCCAGTAATCAAAGAAACTCCTGTGCTAGTCGAAGACACGGAAAAAATTAACTCACTGACCGTCGAAGTTGAACAACTAAGGGTATGGTGGCACCTGATCTTTCTTTGGACATTTTTCATTGACAACTTACATTAACCTCTACAATCCTTTGGATCACTTGCTGCTTATTATATGAATAAAACGCTGTTAATCATCTCTGTTTCATAGTTTCTGAAATTTCTAGAGTAAGTTAATGAAATAACGATCATATGAATAAAATGTCAATAATCTCTGTTTCACAATTTCTGGTATGTTTAGAATAAGATCATGATTGAACTAAAGGATGTTTTATGCTTGGAATTTGAAAACATATGCTTGTTTCATGATCTTGTTGAAGTTATACCTTTTTTATTATTATTGCAGGCTTTGCTGCTAACTGAAAGGCAAGCAACAGAAGCTGCAAAAAAAGAACATGCTGAATCTGAAAGGAGAAATGAAGAACTAATTAAGAAGTTTGAGAGCGCAGAGAAAAAGATTGAGCAACTTCAGGACACTGTCCAGAGGTATAACATAAATAAAGCTTTAGAATATACTCATTCCAAATTATAAGACATTTTTGGCTTTTGTAGATACATAGCTTTTGCTATGTACACTATATAATCTAGATGCATAGTAAAAGCAACGTATCTAGAAAAACCAAAACATCTTATAATTTGGAATAGAGGGTGTATTTAATTAGTCTCACACTCCCACTATCTAATATGATTTGTCACACTGTTTTCGTTAAGAATAAATACCATATATATTTTTGCTTTGAAACAAACACAGGCTGGAGGAGAAAGCAACCAACATGGAATCTGAGAACAAAGTGCTCCGTCAACAGGCTGTTGCAATTTCTCCTACCGCAAAATCATTAGCTGCATATCCTAAGTCTCCTTTCCAGGTATGCCAGGTTCCTGCATACAGGCATTCTGTACATTTATACTTACTTTCGTTGCAGTGACATAATATTTTAAATTAATGCTACTTTGTTAGCTGAAAACTCCGGAGAACGGGAATGCTCTAAATGGAGAAGTGAAGTCATCACCAGTAAGTTAAAAGAACGGTGTAAAAAACATTTCGCATACAATTCTGAAGTAACTGGTATTAAGTGATAACCTTTTTGTGGTCTGAAATCTTTACATAGGATGTCACCCCTATCTCACCAAACCCCAAGGAGCTTGAGGCTGAAGAGAAGCCACAAAAATCACTCAATGAGAAGCAGCAGGTTTGCTATTTGTGATTAATCCTTTGTTCGTTTTACCTTGGTTCCCAAAAACCATGCACTTACTTTGGTTTGATCCTGAAGTTATATGAGTTGTGATTTCTCTTCATCATATATGAATTTTGTGCTCCAGGAAAATCAAGACCTGCTGATCAAGTGTGTATCGCAAGATCTGGGATTCTCCAGTGGCAAACCTATTGCAGCTTGCCTTATCTACAGGTGTCTTCTACACTGGAGATCATTTGAAGTTGAAAGAACTGGTGTTTTTGACCGTATTATTCAAACAATTGGCTCTGCTATTGAGGTAATGAACTGTGCTTGTTTGTTTGACTTTACTCCCTTTTTCTTGGAGATCCACGCTTCACAATTTGATTGTCTAGTATACTCTGACTATTGAACTGGTATATTATGTTCTGATGATACCATTGGAACAATGTAAACGTTGCTACAGTCCATATTAAAAAAAATTTGAATACCACAGGAACAATAGAGTAAAAGTTCATTATTTGTAGTTGATATTTCATACTGTTGCTATATATATTTAAGTTCAAATTCTGCCATTCCAAAGTCCCAGGACAACAACGACAAGTTGGCATATTGGCTCTCGAATTCATCCACGTTACTGCTGCTGCTGCAACGAACACTGAAAACAACGGGAGCAGCTGGTCTCACTCCTCAAAGGCGCAGGTCATCTGCTGCATCTTTTGGGAGGGTGTTTTCGGTAAAGCATTTTTCTTCACCCTGGTTTTTTTGCTTGGCATTCTAGTTTTCTTCTAGTCAGCAAAAATGCTTAATTCACTGTTTCTTAAATATAAAGGGGATGCGAGCCTCACCACAAAGTGCTGGCCGTGCTTTTCTGGGAAGTCGCTTGATTGGAGGGCTAGGTGACCTTCGTCAAGTTGAAGCCAAGTACCCAGCCCTGCTTTTCAAGCAACAGCTTACAGCTTTCCTTGAGAAGATATATGGAATGATAAGAGACAATTTGAAGAAGGAGATATCTCCTTTGCTTGGCCTTTGCATCCAGGTATCAATGACGGTCGCTATACTATTTGTTATTTATGGAGTTGACACCATGGTTTATTTTTTACTTGATTTTTAAATTTTCAGGCACCAAGAACATCCCGTGCAAGTCTAATTAAAGGATCACGTTCACAAGCAAATGCCTTAGCCCAGCAGACTCTGATCGCCCATTGGCAGAGCATTGTGAAAATATTGACAAATTACTTGAATGTTCTAAAAGCAAATTATGTATGTTACCAAAAATATGCATTAACATGACTCACATACCATTTCTTTTTTTTAAAAAAAAGAATTTGCATTGACATGATTCTCATTGATATGGACAGGTCCCTTCATTCTTAATCAGCAAAGTGTTCACTCAAATATTTTCATTTATTAATGTTCAGTTGTTTAATAGGTATGATTCACTGTTGCTCTACCTGTGCTACATTAAGTTATCTTTCTGGTATTAAGAAAGTCCTTGTACTGTAGTCTTCTTCTTCGCCGAGAGTGCTGTTCATTTAGCAATGGAGAATATGTGAAAGCTGGACTGGCAGAATTAGAGCAGTGGTGCATTTATGCAACTGAAGAGGTAAAGACATTTTTTTTTTTTTTTTTGGACAATATTAAATTTATATGCTAATATGCTAATGTTATGTTGCACGGACAGTATGCAGGTTCTTCCTGGGAAGAATTAAAACATATTAGGCAGGCTGTTGGATTCCTTGTATGTATTTTATGCTGATTGGATGTTTTATTTTATCTGTAATTTTCTAAACTGAAAAAGATATTCTAACAATTTATATTATAGGTAATTCATCAAAAGCCAAAGAAAACATTGAAAGAAATTACGAACGATTTGTGCCCTGTAAGTATCTCTGAACTCAGTTGACTTCAGCTACTCATCAACATTTGTAAGTTATGACTTAACAGATTGTCACGTGTTTTGTTAATTCAGGTTCTTAGCATACAACAGCTATACCGAATCAGTACAATGTACTGGGATGATAAGTATGGTACCCACACTGTTTCATCAGATGTAAGCTCTGTTTTTTATTTAGTTGTTACTCAGCTTAAATTTCCTATGCTCTTGTGTCAAGATATGCCACTATTTGGTTTCTGATGGAAAAACAAATTGATGCTAGGTCATCTCAAGTATGAGAGTAATGATGACAGAAGATTCTAATAATGCAGTGAGCAGTTCGTTCTTGTTGGATGACGATTCCAGGTTATTATTTTCCTTATTCCTTCTCAGATATATTGTTGACTACAGTTACTTGAAGCCTGTTGCCTGACACTACTCCTAATCACAGCATTCCATTTTCGGTGGATGACATCTCGAAGTCGATGACAGAAATCGAGGTAACGGATGTCGACATGCCACCTTTGATCAGGGAGAATTCTGGCTTTACCTTCCTACACCAAAGAAAGGACTGACAGGGTGGGGTCCTTCCAGCTGCAAGTCTCTCTCTCCATTCTTTTCTCCCCTCAACCTGTGCATAACTCATGTACATACGCTCTTGCATTTTGCTCTCTGGTCAGGGTAATTGTTAGATGTATTTTGTTTTTGGTTTGATTGATTGGTTCTTTCCTCAATCCTCTCCCAATTTTTTTGGGCGAAGGGTTCGCAATCAATGTTATATTGTAGTGAAGGGGTCGGATGCCCCTGGTCAGGTCCCCGAGCTGCTTTTGGAAAAGCTCGTGGTCATTAATTAAGCAGTTAAGCGTCTGGAAAAGGTTTTCCACATCTACGAGTTGTTCATTGTGTCGCGTTTTTTTATATGGATCATCACCATATTGTAAATTGCAAAGATCATAGTTGGAAAAAAAAAGATATTACAGTGTTAGCAGTGTTCTGGAGTTTGGATCTCATGAATATTCTGCTGTTTTTTGGTCACGGGAAGATTTTCCCCCGACAAAGATTTTTTTTTAAAAAAACCAAAGATTATTACATTTGATAGGATAACGACGGTGACGGTTAATCGAAGACTAGTTCGCAAATCCATATGGATATGGCGACGGTTAATGGAAGACTAGTCCGCAATCCATGGCTATGAGCAATCAAGCTAAAGTTTTTTTTTGGAGTTCATGATGTACCAAGTTATTGGAAGATAGACTATCTAAAAAAAAAAGTTATTGGAAGATGACTTTGTTTATAACTGTGCGCTACGCAAGAGAATGTGATAGGGGCGGATGCCGTACCAGGATCTGCAGTGCTTATATTTTTGGCGAGAGCAGGCAATTTGTTGGACCAGAGACTGGTCCCACGAGTAGAGAGACTGGTTGCGGATGCGGCGTGATAAGCTATATAGGAAAAAAGACTAGTTTTGCTTGGTTGCACATAAATACATCTTAATTTATACGGTTTGAAATTAAGGTGAAATTTAAACTAAAATAAACCTTAATTCCTCTCAAACCGCATGAATTGGAGTATATTGTACACACCAAACAAGGCGTAGGTGGGATTTTTATCACCATGCAACTGTAGGTACCCGTCATGGATTCAATGGTGGAGCAAAATTCACCACTGGTCCATAAATTTGATCGGCGGTGTTATTCTGGTCTCTAAATTTCTAAAGTGATATTTATATAGGTCTCTATACTTGTCCAACTATGTCATCCCAATCTGAATTTTCAAGATAATCACTGTCGATCCCTGAACTTGAACAATAGTGTCATTCTGGACCTTAAACTTAATTTTAAGTCTTATCTAGATCGAATTGGGATGATCTACAAACTTTATTATATAAAAAATAATACGTACTCGTAACTTTATATCAGAAATTGTAGCCATTGATGTTGATCTATAACTTTGTAGTTGATTTTTGAAAATTAAAATTATTTAGGATCCTAAAATATTATTGTAATAGCTCCTTTGGGCTGGGCCAGTTCGGTTTTCAACTAACCCTTACCTAGCCGTGGCGACGACAGTTAATTCTTCTTCAGTTGGCCGTTCCCGAATTTTACAATTTTACACCCGGGCCCATCGGACAGTGCCACTCCGGCATCAGTACAGTACATTTCACTTGCGCTGTCCTGTCCCTATGGGCTACGGCCTCAGCGCAAGTGAATCATCACATCCATGGTTTATAGCAGGCCGCACGTTGCTTTCTGTGCTAGTTTACTAATCTCGCAATGAATCATCACATCCATAATCCTGTTTACAAAGGAAAAATATTCATTCCGATGCCATCCAGCTGTTACAGTTGTGCGGCCCCTTCCTCTCCATCCACCGCATTATTTTCTCCATTGATGAACCGAGGAATTGGTCAGCCCTAAACCGAAGCAGACCTTTTCCAGCTCGGCTTTTTTTTTTTTTGAGAATTCCAGCTCGACCTATTATTTTTGTCTATTCATAACCTGCTGCGTTTTTCCTTTTTTACAAATACTCACAATCTGGCCCAGCAGATTTTGCTGTCGGTTCCACTAATTAGAATCTTTGATGCAAATGGCCGTCAGATATTTAGTTTCTGAATTTCTTTCTTTCTAATGTCAGTGTCCCATCTACTAATAATCTAATATTTTGAAAGTGACATGTCATTGTTAGGCTGAAGAAAATCAAAGGGGGAGAGAAGGAAAAAGGCAGGGCATGACTCGAGAGAGGGGGAAAGTGGCTAGCCAGCTAGGAAGCAAGCAGGAGGAGGAGGCAGAGATGCCAACCGCAATGCTCTGTCATCTCTGCTCATGAGCAAATCGGTAACAAGCTTGATCATGCTTCTCTCCACTGATCATTCTGTGATCCGATTCTATCTCGTTTCTCCATTAATCCGATCACAATATTTTAACAAACGTTTGCCTGCAGTGGGCACAGGAGAAGCCCCTGATCGAGGTCAAGGTCGCTCATGGATGGAGATCAGAGGAGGCAGGTCGCCGCCGCCGCCGCGGTCACCGTCACACGGACGGCGCGCGCGCAGGACAGCCCGGCGCGGCGCCTGATCGCCTGGCTGCGGCTTGTCTTCCGTGAGTGCCGTCTCGTTTCTCTCTTTCGTCGAATCATCATCAGTCTATCCAAGAAGAATCAGTCCAGCTCGATCGTGATCCAATCCAATCCACGGGCGCTTCGGCTCTCCTGCAGGGGCGTTCGTCCATAGGTACGGCAGGCTCGCGAGCTGGGACGCGGCGGGGCGTCCCGTGTTCGTCATCCTCGCCGTCTTCTTCCTCCAGAGGAGCCTGCGCCGACGGTACCTGTCATGGAAGGAGTCGTCGCGGCTGCGGCTGATGGCCGCCGCCGTCACCGTGCAGGCGACCGTCAGGGCGATGGCGGCGCGGCGCGAGCTCTCTGTCCGGAAGCAGACCAGAGCTGCCACTCGCATCCAGGTAGCATACAGTGATCAACTGTAGCTTCCACTGTATGGCTGCACATACTAGTAATGGATTCTGATTTTTCATCTTGTTGGGGGAAAACAAAGGCGCAATGGCGTGCGCACAGGGCGTTGTGGAGCTACCTGATGACCAAGAGAGCTGCCCTCATCTGCCAACGTGCTTGGAGGCAAAGCATTGCATGCAAGGAGCTCAGGAAGCTCAGACTGGATGAGATGTGCAGGCTGCGTGAGATGGTGGACGTGCTCCAGCAGGCTGTCAACGACGCCGAGACTAGAGCCGCTAACGAGAGAGAGGCGGCGAAGGATGCCGTAGCGCAATTGGAAGCAGCATCGGTGATGATGGTTGAGGATGCTGAGAAGGTCAAGGCGTTCACTGCCGAAGTTGACCGCCTGAAGGTCTGTCCTTCACACCAATTTCAGTTTCACTCAGAGATTGTGCAATGTGGAATGGTTTCATCTGAAAAAACATGATATGATATGAACACTCAAGATCAAGGCTTGATCGGGTGCAGGATTTGCTGGGAGCTGAAATGAGTGAAACTTCTGCCGCGAAGAAGGCGCTTGCTGAAGCTGAATTGAGGAATGAGAAGTTGGCGAGGCTGCTTGGAGTTGAAGAAGTTAAGAACAAACGGCTTCAAGATTCCCTGACAAGGTAATCATCCGGATTCAAAATCAGATGGCACACTTGACATTCCTCTTTCCACAATGCACACTTCCAGGGAGTTCATGATGGAAATTATAGTGCTTGGCATTGTTGATTCATAGGATGGAGGAGAAGGCTTCTAATCTAGATGAGGAAAACAGAATGCTCCGACAGGCTGTGGCGTCAAACCCTGCTATAGTCAAGTCGCCATCGAGTGAAAACCATGAAGCACCTGGTATTCAGGTACGTCCAATCATCGTATCATTAACTGATTTGTGATGCCATTCCCAGTACTAAGAAATCATAGCTTCTGGTCTAGTTAATAACTTATCAAAGCTGTCTACATTTATGTTGGCAGGCAACTTCAGATAATGAGAAATCAGCAAATGGTACAGTGAAGCCCATAATAGTGGATAGGGAGGGTAATATCCATGTATGTATGATCCTATAACCATTTGAGTCATTAACTTCTTTTCTGGGTTGCTTATGCATTGCTGACATGGCATAATGGATTTCTAACTAGGAGAAGAGTGCTGAACAACCTAGCTCAAATGGTCATGAAGCTGAGAAGCAACAGCAAGTATGACATTAGCTCTGAACTTTTCAGCTTACTGTTTTGCAGTTCACGCCATGCGTCTGAGCATCATTTCAATATCTCAAAACCTTCAGGACCTTCTGATCAAGTGTCTATCTGAAGATCTGGGCTTCTCAATCGGTAGGCCTATTGCTGCATACCTCATCTACAGGTGTCTAGTTCATTGGAGATCATTTGAAGAAGAAAGGACCGTGGTCTTTGACCGGATTATTCAGAAGATTACTGCTGCCCTTGAGGTATCTGGCAGAGTGCCAAGTATTATGGGATAATAGATTTTGTGGCAGTAAGAAATGAAGACATAATTTAATTTAATTTTCTTCACTTCTAGGCGCGAGACAACAACGACACACTAGCATATTGGTTGTCCAATTCATGCACTCTTCTGGTTCTTCTTCAAAGGACACTGAAAATCAATGGGGTAGCTGCTTTGGCTCGTCAAAGGCGAAGAACATCACCTCTTAAGGTGCCACAGGTAATGTGCAGAAACACGAACTCTGTGCTCAACTAGTCTCGAAGTTGATGCTGTCAATGGACTTGAGAATTTTGAAATCTGATCTTACTCCAGGATAACAAAGATCCTAGCCATCCCGACAGTACAATTTCCGATGGAGGGTTGATCAGTGGACTAGCTGAAGTTTACCAGGTTGAGGCCAAGTATCCAGCTATTGCATTCAAGCAGCAGCTCACTGCATTGTTGGAGAAGGTTTATGGGATGATCCGGCACAATCTGAAGAAGGAACTGTCACCACTTCTCGGCCTGTGTATTCAGGTAGTATTCTGCACGATGTAGTTCTCCACTGTCTTTGCTAAAAAAATTATAACGCAGGGTTTAAATCTTCTCCAGGCACCACGTACATTTGTTGTCAGTCCCAGAGGATCATGTTCTCAAGGAACAGATTTAGCACAACAAGCTTCCATGGCACATTGGCAGAGCATCATCAAAATCCTCACAAATTCTCTCAATGTTCTGAAATCAAATTATGTATGTGCCAAAAGCTCAATACTACAAAAGTTGATATGTTTTTTTTTATTGGAGCACACTTGATTCAAGACTGGTTGCATTGCAGGTGCCTCCATTCCTGATTTGCAAGCTGTTCACACAAGTCTTTTCATTCATCAATGTGCAACTTTTTAACAGGTACTGCTCATTCATCGTTAACTCATCATATATAGAACTAGCATTTCGAACACATGTAACATTGCTTCAACTGTAGCCTTTTGCTGCGGCGTGAGTGCTGTTCATTCAGTAATGGGGAGTATGTCAAAGCTGGGCTGGATGAGCTAGAGCATTGGTGCTTTTGGTTGACTGAAGAGGTGATGGCATCTTCAGACTGCTTCAACAAACCTTTGACATCTCGTCAAAAAAAAAAAAAAACCTTTGACAGAGCAGTTGCTAACCTCCTTAACATGTAACTGTGAACAGTATGCAGGATCTGCATGGGATGAGCTGAAGCATATCAGGCATGCAGTTACCCTCTTGATACTTGAAGAAAAGCATAGCCGGAGTCTTGCAGAGATCACAGATGACTTTTGCCCAGTAAGTTCCTGAACCTTGCAAACTACTACACGCATTTGTAGTTCGATACCATCATTCTCAAGTTAGTGACAATTGGGCGGTACCCATAGGCACTGAGCATGCAGCAACTGTACCGGATCAGTACAATGTACTGCGACGACAAGTATGGAACCCTGGGCATTCCATCAGAAGTGAGTGATCCCAAGTTCCTGACACATTCCTGCCAAGAACTTTCAGGATTCCACTTGTTCATCAACTTTCTTGGACTGAATCTCTCTCTATAAACTGCAGGTCATCTCGAGCATGCGGGCTAAGATGATCGAGGGCGCGAGCAGTCCATCAGCGCATGACGACATCAACTCGTTCCTGCTAGACGATGACTTCAGGTCTCCTTTAAAAAAAAGTCCTGACATGTGTGATGATATATTAATCCTCATCAAGGTTGCATTTCTGATTGCAGCATACCATTCTCCGTCGATGACTTCACGAAGCTGATAGTGCACGTTGACGTAGCGGACATGGATCTGCCACCGCTGATTCAGGAGAGCAACGGCTCCAAACTGGGACATTGAACTGAATCGGCAAACTTGCCAGTGAGAAAATGCACCCCTGTTTTTTGTGTTGAGGTGATGTACATAGTGAGTGATATATTATGATGTATCCCACAGTTTTGAGATTTGAGTTTTCAACCTTTGATTGCATATATGTACAGTTTTGTTTTGTTTTTCTTCTTTGACTGATCTTCATTTCTCTCCCACCTGAGTGAGTGCCTGATTAGGCTTGAGTGTGTATGGTGGTACAGAACTGAGCTGGCATATAAAGTACAGAAATTATGTAAGCAAAGAAAGCCTTTGTGTTTGATTTTTTTTTGCATAAGAGTGATGCTTGCAAGCCAAGTTTTCCTATGCCATGTGTCATGTGTGCTCTCATCAGATTCTAACTGTGACACCCGTCACTTTTTTTTTTTTTTTGAAAGACGCCTGGGGTTGATGACCTCAATAGAACTGTTGCTCATCTGTCACTATCTCAATAATGATCTAAAGAAACATTGTCGAGCATCTGTCACTGGAATTGATGACTTGTTGTCTATTGGCTCTGATTGTACCACCCTAGCACTGCGATTTGGATCTGGCCATGGACAGTAAAGTGGTCATGACAAATATGCTACTAAACCATAACCACTCCTCTTTGGTGTTATTTAAAAGAAGACAAAAATCTCCTCTTTGGGTTAGAACAAGGTTACTGACACAGACGTAACAGTATTTATATGCAGGTCGCGAACAATGACCGTTCGTTCATCTCTCTGTCAAGAACGCTGCTACTGTCTCAGAGTAGGAGAACAGACCAAAACACATCTTTTTCTAGCACTCACAGAATGACAGAACAGCTTTCGCTAATCAATGTCCCCAGCACGTTGTTCACGCGACCCAAAAGAAAAGGAGGGAGAGGGGAAAAAAAAAAACATGCGATGCACTGATTGATTCTGCTGCAGCCTGCACCTGCAGTGCACAATGCGATTCAGTTCCCTGCACGATTTGAGGCGATTAAAGATTGACGGAGGTCTCAGTTACTTTTGATCCAACACAAGTACACAACATTTGATCCAGATTCCAGAGCAGACATATCTATAACTGCAGCGTTGCAAATTGCAGTCCTTTCGCATACTGTTGCCTTGCAATTTCGAAGGGCCCCCACCAAGAAGCGAATACTGTTATCTATCACAGCCACATGCATGCCAGCAGTGCGAGATCCGGATAGTTTATGATGTGTCATGCAGCAAGTGTGCAGAGCAGGTGAGAAGAAGATCCTAACTCTGGCAGCCGTCTTCCCCGAGTGAATTTCAGTTGAAAATTCTCACGGGGTCATATATGGTGGTGTAGAAGGATTGATTCCTGCACGAGGTTGGATTTCACGTTTAGTGATGGATTTGCCCCCTTGAAGGCTTATTTGCATGTACTGGTATTCACCCCAATCCACTTCAACACACATGGATTTAGGTGGATATGTGTGTGATTCGTTCAAAGCCAGTGACCTGTCCCGGTCGTTTTCACTCCGTCTATTCTGGTGTTGATGGTCACCGCAAGACCAGCAGTTCCTCCTCCTTCACTTGCAAGACTCTGTGCTTGCAGCACCGACCAGCAAGTTGAACAGGCGAAGCAAGCAAGAGACAATAGAATATTTCATAAGAAAATTAATTGCAAGCAAAGCAAGTGAAAATAAAATAAAACCGGGAAAGTAAAAAGAATTTTGAACCCTGCACTTTACACAGCCGTCCAAACTTTTAACATTAAATTAATGCACGTTTCAAATCCAAGGACCCCATAAACCTATCTGTCTCTAGTACGACACATATCATCATTAAATTATTCTCGTGTTTGAAACGAACAATGCTCAAGAGATAGAGCTCCAAATTCCAGTTTTTTTTATTTTCTCTCTATTATATCAATTTTTAGCCGTATGCATGAAGTATTAAATTGTAAGTAAAAAATAAATAATTACATAATTTGATTGTAAATCACGAGACTAGTCCATGATTGGACAATAATTATTAAATAAAACGAAAGTACTACAGTACTTCGAATTGAAAAAACTTGCAATCTAAATATGCATGCATGTTTGTGAAATTTTCTGCCTACATATACTGTGTGATTTGGGGGGGACAAATCATGACGGTCTAACTAGCAGCAATCTGCAGTTGTGCACTGTGAAGGTGCCATCAGATGGTTCCTTGGTCGCTCCGTCTCCGTGCACCAACCCCACGCATGCAGATGCAGTGCTGCAGTTGGCGTGGCAAACAGCTGCCAGCCACTAGCAGCTCCAACTGAAACCAATGATCTGAGCATCTGGATCTGCAGCTAGTAGAGTCCTACGTCACTGTGATGGACTGTGCAGAATTTGAGGGCATAAACTAACTGGACTGGTAGTAATGATGAGATAATAATCTGCTGAAAACGCAAGACATCATGATCAGCAGCAGCTCAATATATATTAATTAACCTGGAAGTAGCGAAGCGGTGCGCAATCACTGAGGAACCAGCTAGAATCGTCTACTAGAAGATTAACAGCTCTGGTGGATCATTGAATCTGCTTGCATAAAAGGATCACTTGTAATCTGTACATCCCCTTCTCCACCACTTATAATGCATGTTCAGATTAAATGATGATGCCACATGATTGATTTTGTCGATTAAAGCGACAGATTTAATTTGCCACTGTATGTATGGTTTGTGAATGTTCATCGATCAATTATTTCTTTGTTCTTCCTTATCGAAAAAAAAGTTTCTTGTTCTTCAGCTGCCCTGACTCCCGATTGATGTTTGACGTGTTGGTGATTTAATTTGTTGTGAGGTTCAAGCCTTCTTCAAGGCCGATAGATCATTGTAGTGTAGGATGAGGGCTTGTAGTTGTAGCCAGGGGCAAATGACCACATGGCAACCTGAGTTTAATTTCTGTGTTCCGATCAAAGACCAGTGATCGGTCGGTTTTCGTCTATCTCTGTCTCTCTTGATTTATGATGCTTACCGAATCAATGTCCCAAATGACCCGGGGCTAGCTTCGCGGCAATGCTTTTCTTCGCATGCAAGCTTTTGTGGTCTTCAGCATTGACCGACAACTTCGTTAAATTAGCCGGTCTGGTTCCTGTGTCCTTAATTACTAGTGTCAATGCACTCGATCGACAATCCTATTGGTTAAGCGACCATGCATATCTAAGATAAACATTACTTCCTCCATCCCTGGAAGTAATGATTTCTAGAATTATCCTAAGTCAAATTTTTTAAATTTTAACCGAATTTTTAGAAAAAATATTAAGATTTATATTATCAAATTAATATAATTAGATTTATCATAGAATAGATTTTTATAATATACTCAATTTATATCATAAATATTGTTATTCTTTTCTATAAAGTTGGTCAAAGTTAAAAAAGTTTAATTGGCACGATTTCTAGAAATCACTTCTTCCAGAGACGGAGGGAGTATGGCCATAAATTTATAGCAATTGAATGAAACAAAGCAATACTTGAAATGTTTGAAAATGCTACCAGTCCTAATTGTTTTAGAGAAAAAAATTAGATATAACATGCAAAAAATTATAACTCTTTGTTACAACTCTTTTAACCTCCTATGGTGCAGCTAAGGCGTGTTGTATTTTTTTCTATTTTAATATAAAGACACGTAAACCTTTTGCGTGATGGAAAAAATTCAAAAAATCACACGAGAGAAATAGCTTATTAAAAGGTCAGGTTCGGTTAGGCGTTTCAGGTCGGGAAGAAGCAGAACAATTCCAAGGCAGTATAAATTATCAAAGAGTCCCGTGTCAGGGACATTTTCACAAACGAACAAAGCCATCTAAATGATATCAATCCAACAAGATAAGGAGATCGTGATGAAAAGATCTCTTGTTACAAACTTGTTAGGAAAATAATTTGCATAAACAAAAACACACCACAACCTTGAGCTCGACAACTCACCATAGCTTATCCTTAAACAATGATCCATATCATCAAACATTTTCAAACATATATATGCTATATATTCCAAGGTTGATATTCATGGACAAGCCATTTTCAGTGTATGAAATAAAATATTAGAAACAATCAACATATCCGTGTCTGATGGACACGTACATAAAACATAATCAAAGTATCTGCTAGTGTCTGAAAAAAACAATCCAACCGGGAGTTCAAATCAAGTGCATCGGAATAGTCCGTCCAAGTGCGGTGCCCCAACCACAAGATTATGACGGACGTGAAAGCGGCTTGCTTGCTTGCACTCAATCATGGAGAGCTGGGAGGCCCCATGCATGCAAGTATAGTAGACTGGTATGGCTGCCTGAAAGCCGGATGGATTGAGGGGTTCGTCTAGGAACCCATTAGCTAGCACCAATGATTTCCATGATACACTACTTATTTTAGACCCCATGAAACCACATCCACCGGCACACTGGAATTGTTATTAGCTGATAGCTACCCGCTCATCTTGTACGTTTTCCCTAGATGCACCAAAGACACACACACACACTCCCTCTCAAGTGGTATGACCAGACTAATGTTTGTTAATTGCAATTAGCCGTACCAGTAGTAGTAGTAGATGCATGCTCCTAAAAAAAGGAGTGTCACAATAACAAGGGCGTTCGGTTGGAGTTGGATTTCCAACTTTTTCCACTCTCTCTCCATCACATCAATTTTCTACCCATATATATGGAAAGATTAAATGTTAGTGAAAAAATAACTAATTACACGGTTTAGTTGTAAATCACGAGACGAATCTTTTGAGCCTAGTTGGGCCACGATTGGACAATATTTGCCAAATACAAACGAAACGCTACAGTTGCAACTTTTTCTAAAATCTTCAAACCGAACAAGGCGAAGATGATGTTTTTGCTGTCAGCTCTGGTTGGTGATGCGTGTTGTGGCATTTCGTTGTCGTGATGGGTGGTGCCCAACCCAACCACACGAGGCCTAATCCAAGCTAATCATATACACAGCCGGCCGGCCGGCCGGCCACATTCATTCCAAGCAATGCAAATCGATCATCTATCCAATACGAACCGCAACAAACACACGTTTGCTTGACAGCTTTTCGATCGATTCTCGCGTGCAACGCAACAACTGCACGTTATCCGCAACCACAGCACACGTACCGTACGTACAAGTACATGTACAGGGATGTACCACATGTATACAGGAACAAAAAGGAATACAAAGAGAGACATGTGGGAAAAAAAGGGTAAAGATGTGTTACTTTCCTCAATCCTCATAATGGTATATATTTTACAACCACAAAAGCTCCGAAGTGCATAGACAAGAAATTCACATCAGCAGCTCACCTAATGCAACACCCAAAGAGAGCTTTTTGCCATTTTAAAATAAGCACAAAAGGCTCTCTCTCCCCAGCTTTCACACACAAATCTCACTGTCAATCCCTAACTACTCAAAATTAGTGAAAAATTAAATCATTCACAAGCAGTGCTGTACTGCACTGCAGACAAACCAGGATTAGCAGCCAGAAGAAATGGAATACTCTTTTGTTTTGTGGTTTCCTTTTTTCTCTCTCTCCATTTTCTCGGGACCATTTTTCACTTTTTTTTTTCAATTCAAATTTTTGGTTCGACATCAGTGTCGTTAGAAGCCGACGGCGACAGCGGTGGCCGGCGTCTGCGGCAACGAGATGCCGTCATCTTCGTCTTCGTCGTCGCCGAAGAGGGACCCGATCACCATGAACTCCCCCTCCTCCTCGATCTCGACGCCGGCGGCGTTCTCTTGGATCTGCCTCTGCCACTTCTCCCGGTACGAGTTGAGCTTCTCCAGCTTCAGCCCCTCGCGGAAGCTCTCGATGAACCTGTCCGCCTTCGTGTTCACGTCGGGGCTCGCGCAGTACGCCGGCGCCGGCGACGCCGTCACTGAAGGGGAGTCGTCCTCGCCCTCTGACACCAGCGGTGGCGGCGGGGGAGGAGGCGGAGGTAGCGGCGGAGACGGCGGCGGGAGCGGGTAGTAGGTGTAGTAGACGCGCCTCGGGTACAATGGCGGCTGCTGTGTTGGCGCGTGCACGTGGGCGCGTGGCGGCCGTGTTCTGACTGGTGGTGGCGGTGGTGCTGGAGGCGCGGGGCGAGACGGAGGCGGTGGCGGTTTCTTAGAGCGGCGAGTGGGTGGAGGCTGCGGTGGCGCGACGGAGTGGATGCGCCGGCTCTTACTGCCGCCCTTTTTGTTCTTGAAGAGATTGGAGAAGATGGACGACGGCGGTGGCGGGGGGAGGGGGTGGTGGTGGCGGGGGGGGCGCGGCGGGGCGTTGGTGGTGCGAGCAGTGGAGTCCGGGCTCGCCGACGCATCTGACGACGGCGACGAGTAGTGGCCATCGGAATGGTGGTGGTGATGGGGCCTCCTCTTGGCCTTCATGGTGATGCTCTTGCGCTTCTTCTGGTAGAACGTAGCAATGGCGGACGCTAGCTCCTTGGCGCCGCCCACGCTGCCGCTCCGCTTCTTCTTGCTGCGCGACGCCGTCGAAGGAGGCGGAAGAGGGGGCGGAGGGGGTGGCGTTCCAGGCGGGAACATGGCCTGCGATGGCGGCGGCATCGAACTCCTCACCTCTTCCACTACTATCTCTCGCTCCAGCTCCTCTGGTCTCGGCAGTTGCTCCACGCTGTGCCGTCGCCGTCGAGCAGGCGCTGGCGGCGGAGGCGGAGGTGGTGGAGCAGCAGGCGCCATCACCACCGGCTCTTCCTGCTCTGGGACCACGCCCACCGCCTCCGAGCTCCACCTTCTGCTCCTCGCCGGTGCCACCATCGGCTCCTGCTCCGGTATTACATCCACTGCGTCTGAGTTCCACCTCCTGCTCCTTGCCGGCGCCACCGCCGCCTCCCGCTCCGTTATCACGTCCACCGCCTCCGAGTCCCACCTCACGCTCCTCGCCGGCGCCACTCTGGCCTCCTGCTCCAGTATCATATCCAATGACTCTGACTTCCACCTCCTGAGCCTCGCCGGCGCTACAGGTGCCTCCTGCTCCGGCATGACATCCACCGCCTCCGAGGCCCACCTCGAGCTCCTCGCCGGCGCCACTCTGCTCGCCTCCTGCTCCAGTATCCTATCCAGCGACTCTGAGTTCCACCTCCTCAGCCTCGCCGGCGCTACCGGCGTCTCCTGCATCGGCATGACGTCCACCACCTCCGAATCCCACCTCCTGCTCCTCGCCGGCGCCAGCGTCGCCTCCTGTTCCGGCATCACGTCAATCACCTCGGAATTCCACCTCCTGAGCCTCGGCGGCGCCAGCGCCTCCCCGGCCTGTTGATGCGGCGTCCTCTCCTCGTCCACCTCGGCCATCCTGGGGAGCCTCTCGACGCTCCTCCTCCGCCTCCGCGGCTCCCGAGGCTGCTCCGTCCGGCCGCGCTCGACGAAGGTGTCGACGGGGATGGTCTTGACCTGCTCCGTCGCGGTTGTCCTCGCGTGCGGGCCGACGTCCCAGGTCCGCTCCTGGCGCTCCGGGCGGCGGGCGCGGTACAGCTCGGCGTCGTCGTAGAAGCGCCAGGCGGCCTCCGGGGACGCGAGCGCCCAGACGCCGTCGCTGCCTTGGCGCAGCTCCGGGTAGGAGCTGCTGCTCTTCATCCGGCGGATCCCCGAGGCGTGGGCGTGGGCGTGGTTGGCGCGGGACAGGTTGGCGTAGATGGCGGCCATGGAGTCGTATCCCTCCTCCTCCCCCCCTCTCCCCGAGCTTGTGGCCGCCGCCGCCGTGACGGGCTCCGCGTCGGCGGGCGCCGAGGACACCTGCCGCTGATGCTCGTCCTTGTGCGGCGCGGAACTCGCGGCAGAATAGGAGGAGTCCCCGTCGCCGCCGCTGCTGCGGCCAAGGAGGCCGCAGAGGATGGCGAAGAGCACGAGGCAGAGGTTGACGACGTCCCAGCCGCTCTTGAAGTTGATCCCGCCGCGGCGGTACCCTCCTCCTGCTCCTCCAGTTGTGCCACCGCCGCCGCCGCCTCCACCTCCTCCTGCCCAGGGCGTCCCGCCGCCGCGGCGCATCGCGGAGGGCAGGAACGGCAGCAGGAGCAGCGCGAAGAGCAGCACGAGGACCCAGACCTTGGGCCCGCCGCCGCCCGCATTGTCGTCGTCGTCGGCGTCGGCGTAGTGGGCGATCGCGGTCGTGCTACCGCTGGTGCTCGGCGCGCCGTCATCCGCCGCGGATGAGGGATCCCTCACCTGGCCGTCCATCCGATCTTCTTCTCCTCCTCGTCGTCCTCCTCCTCCTCCTCCGCAGCAGTGGCTCCGTCGTGGCCGCTGGCGTCGTTGGGTGCCCGGCGCGGCGCGTCGCGTCGAGAGCGCGCGCTCTGTGACGTGCTGTTGCTGGCTTTTTGGCTGATGTTTCTCTCGCGTCTGTCTGTCTGTTGTAGCTGCTGCTGCTAGCCTGCTTTCTCTGAGGTCACAGACACGGAGATATATATGAGGACACAGGCAGGGCAGGGTTTGCTTTGGGTGAAGGTAAACTCTGCTCCTGCCGCTGCTTGATTAAGCTGATTGCTCGTCTTAACTGGTTATATTATGTTGCACGAAACGGAATGCCGCGATGATTATTTGGAGGAAGAAGAAAGCCGCGTACGATTGGGAATGATTAGGCGCGTCACTGCTACAGGAATGCTGACCCCACGCGCCCTAAACCAAAAAAAAATAAATTAAGGGATAAACAAATCGCTTGCTTTTCTTAATCCGCTAACTAATGCTGCCGGTCTACCGTCGTCACGCGCTTGCATTGCCCTGCATTGGTGGTGTGCAGCACCGAAGCTTCGCTGCCAAGCAGGAGCAGGTCGTCTCGGTCTCAGTCTCATGCTCTCACTCTCAGCAATGTGGGAGGGATGCGGCACCGCACCGTGTTGATTTTTTTGCCAGGCTATCTGACAGACAGGGTACTACTAGAGGTGGTACCTGGCTACCTGCCTGCCAGTACGAGGCTGCAACGAACGAACAAGAACGTCGTACCGTATCGTATCCGATCGAGCAGCAGCGATCGGCGTGTGTGTGTCCCTGTGATCCGTGGATGGAGGAGGAGCGCCTGCGGCTGCGCGGCCTCACGGCTCACGCTCGCGGTGTGCGGGCTGGCGGGCGGGCGGGAGCAAAGCAAGCAAATGCATGCCGTGTGATGCGATGTGAGTGGCATGCATGCCAGCTCGATGCCCCTCCATTGATCGAGGGAGCAGTTGCCGTAGCGATTCGCTGCGGATCGGCGGAGCTGCTAGCTCCCGCGGAAAACCGGCCGGCGAGCCAGCAATCCGGCATTCGTTCGGCAGGTGACGCGCGCTCACGCATGGAGGAGAGGCATGCGCTGGTGTTCCGCCAGCCAGGCCAGGCAGGTCGCCTTGAACGGCAAAGGTAACCGAATTCGGCTGGCTTTCGCATGCGCATGGTTCCCTCCCCACAGGAGGAGCAGAGCAGAGAAGGGGGACGTTACGCACGCGTTCACGCGAAGCATTGTCGAGCTGGCTGTTGGTTCCATACATAATACATACATTGTTCGTGACATAAGAGACCCGCGCGTCGCGGCAACAGCACACAAACACATGCCGTTCAATTCCTTCGTTTCGTTCGGTCTCCTTGGAGCTGCAGATCGAGGCATGGCCTGACTGAATGATTGATGATCAGCATCAGGTGGATGCAAGGCTACCTGCGGATCCCAGAACCACGGCGTAAACCCCGTCTGGAACCGCAACATGGCATGGCCTGCTGCCTGAAACACGCACCAAGCAAAGCGTCCACCCTGACGGTACCACTTGGTTTTGATTTGAACTGGCAGTGGCAGCACCATGGTCATGATTATATCCATGCCCTTCCGGGCCGGGGGCGGCTGGCTACCTGTAAACCTGCTGGCCATCCGTCATCATCCATCCATCATCCGCGGATGGAGCGCCGGAGCCGATTCCGTGGCGGTGGCGTCCAGCCGAGCAGAGCGATCGATGCCCCGCCCGCCGTCGGATCATCATTCATGCGACGACCAAATATATATGAATAATGAATAATGACCAGACCAGACCAGACCAACAGGAGTCGAGTGCACACTACTTCACTCAAACTACACACACGTACTCCGCCGCACCCTTTCCATCTTGGCCGGCCTTTCCTGAGATCCGGGCCACTGCTAGTATTATTGTATCTATAGCATCTCCTTCAAACGCTAGCTTCAGCACAAAGAAGGCCTTTCTGCCAAGACTTGCCCAGAAAAAGAAAAAAGGAAAAAAAAAGGAATGCTTGCTAGGTTGTACGCCAAGATTTCATTTCAAGCGTAAAAGCGCAGGATTCCTCCTGAAAATGCGACACGTCGCTCATTTGCAGGGTATAGTACGACTCCAGAAGCAACACGAGTCCTCGGCAGTCGGCAAAGCATTGGCTCTGGCTGTGATAATCGCACGCATCTAGTTAATTTTGGTGCGGTAATTAGCTAGGACCAATCGATTATCCAAAGTACTACAGGCCGGTTGCAGATCCAAAAGGCTCCCAATCCCACACAAAGCAGCAACGGCAGCAGAATGCAGATGTGAGATAATGCTACCATCACCGCACCAGCAGCGAGCCAAAAGCTGTGATTTGGACTCGAGCACGATCGTAGAGTGTGCAGAGGCAGACAGAACAAAGGTACAGTATCGTCGCTTCAAAAGCATCTACTGTAAGTACTATGCCTGCTTTCGTACCAGGCACTGTACTCCTCGTAGGTACACGCATGCATGCAGCTGCAGCAGCTACCCTCCCTGATTAGGGCCCGCCGAGGCCAAGCTGAACTGTCCGGGCCCTCAACTAATACACACAGTGCCACTGCTGGAACAGTAGTATGTTTCCTTGGAATTATATAACGGAATCTTATTAGAATGAAGAAACAGCCATAATAATCCCCAATAGCGTATCGCATTCGGAGTATGTCTCACATGCACCAGCTATACATATGTCGTAGCTCATACAAGTAAGTAACCCCAGGCGCGGCGGGGCGCCACGCACGCGTAATTAATCCATGAGAGACCATAGACTAATCACCTGGCCACGAAGTAAGACGGAGACAGAGAAAACAGAGAGCAAAGGCTGCCGCTGTGTGCTGTGTCTGTGTGCTGTCTTGCTTGTAAACAAATTACTAGTAACAACTGCAATCACTCCAGCCTTTCTGCCACCGTTACCACCTCTAGTCCAACGGCTCCCAGCTGAAGCCGAAGGAGACCCTGTCGCTACTGGAGACAAAGGCGGCGAGTACCAGCAGGAGAGCGAGACCATGGTGATGCATTTGGCCATTTCCATACGTCCAGGGTCCATCGCTTTGTTAGTTTTGCTTGCTGCTTCATTTCCACTAATCCTCTCTACCCGTGCTTATTATCTATGCCCTTGTTCAGTTCGAAACTGTTAGAAAAAGTTGCAATAGTAATGTTTTCGTTTTATTTGGCAAATATTATCCAATCGTGGTCCAACTAGGCTCAAAAGATTCGTCTCGTGATTTATAACTAAACTGTGTAATTAGTTATTTTTTTTTACTAACATTTAATGCTCCATATATACGGGTAGAAATTGATGTGATGGAGAGAGAGTGGAGAATGTTGCAATTTTGGGGGGAACTGAACAAGGCCTATCTTTCTTAATATATACCTGATTTCGCTTGTTTCAACTTATTTCAGCTTATTCTCTCTCACAGAACCTGTCGTCGAAATCATGACAGGCAGGTTTCGTGTTGATGGGCACCACGAGAGAGACGGTGGAGGACAGGTGTGTGGGCGGTGGTGTGATCTGGGGAGCCTGTTCATCGGCTTACACGATCCTTCTTCGTGCGGCATGACCCCCATTGCTACCATGCCGTGGACCAAGGAGAACAGCTGCGCCGGGCGGCGAAAGGCGCCGTGACGAGCGCCGACCAAGTTCTGGTCCGCTTCCGCCGTGGGCAAGTTCCGACCCGCGCGCCTATCCACCGCGGCCGCCGGCGAGCATCCACCCCGTCCCGAGCGCCTACGGGCCCTTGCTTGTCGGCCACGGGCGAGATCTGGAGAGAGCCGCGGCAGAGCCGCGCCCCATCCCGACGCCGGCCACGCGGGCGCCTCCGCGAGCGCCTCGGCACACGCCGCCAGCGAGCATGGGCACCGCAGCCCCACGAGCCAGAAGAGGGAGGAGGACGCGGGCAGCGGGCGGGCACGCCTGAGCGCCACGCCGCGAACACGCGGGCCGTGCTGGCAGCGCGGGCACCACCACGAGCGCTCGAGCGCAACGCCGCAGACAAGCGGGCGTCTCCGCCTCCCAGGCCGACGGCGGTGGCTCCAGCTGCTGCTGCTGTCAGTTTCGCTCCCTCGCCCCTCGCCCCTTCTCCTGAGCCTCCTCCCTCCCTTCCCAATGGCCGCCTCCACCTCCGTCCCATCCCCATCCCAGCCCTAGCGTCGCGGCCCACCAGCAGCTCGCTCGGCTCCAGATCTTGCTTCGCGACACGCTCCACCACCCCACATGGCGGCCGACGCTTTTCAGCAGCGCGGCCACCGGAGGGTCGCGGAAGGAAGCACGCCTGGTGGATTGCGGCGGCGCGCCCGACAGCTCCGACCTCCGCCCGCTGCCTTCTCCTGGGGCGGCTTGTTGGCGGCGTTGTAGCTCTTAGTTTCCCCAGCCTCGGCGGCATTTCTACGGCGACCTCGTCCAGTGTCTCGGGGCAAGAGACCCGGCTGCATCCTCTGCCACGCGTCTCCCCATCGACGTGGCCCCTCCTCTCGTGCGTGCCAGCAACGACACCCTTGCGTGGGAGGAAGATGGATTGGACACGTCTGTCTTAATGAAATACATGCCTTGCATGTTCGCAAAAAAAAAAGTGATCTGGGAGCCTGCCCTGCTGTGCAGGGACCCTGACCTGCCCTGCCCGGGTGCTGTCTCTTACAGGATGTTATTATCATTTGCAAATTCGTAATAGCCTAGTAATTAATAGGGATGCAGCAGCAGGGCCAGGGATGATGGATCCTGGTCCATGCGCGCCCATGGGCGCGGCGAGAGCGAGACGGGTGGGCCGTGGGCGATGGCGCCGCGGCAACCGCTCAAGCAAACTTCTGTGTGGTGTGGACTCCCGACCGGTAGTTGGAATGGTCGGTGCGCACTTTCCAGGAGCCTGTCCGCTTTCACATCAAATCATTGATTGCTCGGTCCACGACCACGACTCCACTGACCCGGCCGGGGGGGGGGGGCGCCGGCTGGGCCTCCATCGTCCACAACCCAAATGCGATGCGATGCGATCCATCGCTACCAGTAGCAGTAGCACGACAATGTGCTGCTACTACAGTGTACATAACGCCTGACAGCTTATCTATCTGCAGACATATATGCGACACTTATATGCCCATTTGACGTATCATATCGTTGCCAACATGACATAGTTTAATTTTTTGGCGATTTCCTTCAAAGTCAAGCAAGCAGATTATGTATGTGCCGTATAATCAGCGTGTGGAATCCGGAGAAGCTAACTACTACTACTCCTATAGTCCTATTATGAATACTAGTCCATCAACCCGTGCTCCGCACGGGCTAAAAGTTTTAGAGACATACAATTTAATATATTTGCCAGTAGACATACCGTTTATTAATATATTTAACAAGAAATAATTATTTATACTAAATTATATATCTTTATTGTATTTATTTTATACAAAATAAACATAATAGATACTTCATAGTCTATACCAATTATCATGAACTTATTAATTACTTTTTGTTGCAAGGCATTGATTTACATATCTTATAAAGTCATGAATTTAAATTATGATTTTCTAGAATTTTATCTTATTAATCGCTATATTTTTATCATTAAGTTAAACCTCTTTTACTTAATATATATTTTATTAACTCTCCCTTTTGCACTTTTTAAAATAAGTACTTTAGGTCATAGAGTATGTTTACTAAATAGCATAAGCAATCACTGAATCTTGCACCATGACACTTGAGGTAACTGATAGAGCTTAAACCATAGATCTGGTTAGCAGTGATAATCTCTAAAGAATTATATTATAGTTAAGTCATATAATGTTCTACTATTTAAGCTAAAGTAATTTTAAAGAGCTAGAGAAACATATATACCCAGCTGTGATGTCTTCCTTACTTCCAAAATAATTGAATCTTTTGTCAAGAAATTATATGTGCAATTTTAGTTGTACTATGAATATAATAAAGATGTCATATATTTAGTTAAGATATATCAATATATCTAAAGAAGCAACCTAAATAAATTATATTTCATGATTACTAATATGATTTTAAATAATTTGTTAGTATGATTAGTGTATATATGATTTTTAAGGAAATTTTCTTTTTTAAAAACATACATATATATTTATCACTGATGCATGCTGCCATGTGATGTATGTTTACTTCAATCAAATATTAATAACACATACATGCTCTATGATTATTTAAATAATTTTTAATATAAGTTGTTGACAATTTTTAGATGTAGATTTGCAATGATATTTAATCTTTTAAATAATAAGATAAAAATTGTACTACATAGATTATCTATCCTAATAAGAGGACATTAGTAATTAAGTACAATTTTTACTCCATGTTATTTTATTACACAATAGTAGAGCTAGGTAATTATTTATAAATTAGAATATATCTAGTAGCTATTATTATTAATGGTGGATTAGATGGAAATTATTAATAGTGAGTAGGTTAAACGGAATTGATGATCAAATGTTTCGAATTTTTGTGAGAACTTTTAGGTTTTATATTTTATTTTCTTATCATATCTCGCGAAGACTAATGTGCTCTATTAGGCACATCTAGTTAGACTTTCTAGTATTTTTTTTGTAGCGTGATATGCGTTTGTTGAAAACTTAATACTAACATATATAAACTCTAGGTGCATTAGTGATTTTATTAATTGTAGTTAGCCTTTGAGTTTTAATATGACTATTTTTTTAGTTGAAAACTTAATATTAATATTTATAAACTCTAGTATTTTTTTTATAATGTATTAAAATTTTATTTTAACTAAAAAGAGTTTAGGTCTTAGTAGTATCGTTCTAGATATTACTTAAGCTGAAGCTCATATTGTACTCTAGCATTACACTTGTTAAATTTGTTATAGCAATAGCAATTACATTATCAATAATTCAATAGTAAAATGATATAATGTTTCACTTAAAATATATAAATTATTTAAAATAATAAACTATGAAATTAATTATCATGTAATATTAACATAGTTTAACGTGAATTGTCAATGTCATGTTACTACTATGTGGTTTGTGAATTAAATATTTTTTTTTTTATAAGAAATTTAAGATATTTATCCTATCTTATACTATGTATATTTACTCGGTGTACATGGTTAGCATATTGTTATTTCATTTTATAACCATAGAACTTTAAGATTTATAAATTTGTATATATATATATATATATATATATATATATATATTATAATTTTTATATATAGAATATAATTTTTTAGTTTTATTAGTTTTTACACGTAGATTTGAGTGATATTTTTGTTTATCTTTTATAATGGCTTTTAGATATAAATGTAAAAGTAATACTTTTATACCCACTTTCAAAACAACATGCATAAATAGGCTTTGGATGTAAATTTAGGGCGTATTTTGCATTAGCTTTCATAATTATAAATATGGGTAATATATAAAATTAATACTGTGTATTTTAAATTATTTTCATAATGATAGATTGAGAATTTAGATTCAAAGTTAGAGGGCTGTTTTAAATTATTATTTCTAATAGCAAAAGATGAGTGATTTGGATATAACATGAGGGGTTTATTTTGATTTATTTTTCATAGTAGCAAATGTGGGTAATTTAGATATAAATTTAGGGGTTATTTTGATTTACTTTCGTAATGATAGATGTATGTGGGGAATTTGTATATAAGTTTAAGGGGTTATCTTAAATTATTCTTCATAATGGCAGTGGTGGGTAATTTAAATATAAAATTAGGGGGTTACTTTATGTATTTTTCATAATGGCAGGTGGGTAATTTTTGCAATAGATCCAATGGCTATTATCAACTATGATGATTAGTGTCTACCAAATTAAAGGCTAGATGTTTCGATTATTGTGGAAATTTCTAGAATTTATCTTTTTTCTTAACGCGTGCCTGGTGAGAAGCAACGTGGTGCCTCCGTTGGGGCCTCTAATTAGTAATAGTAAGATAAGATGAGGCTATCATTTGACCGTTTGACTGCCTGAAGCTACTGAGCTAGCTGGGCGCCACATGCGGTGCCCACGTTGGTCGCGTGGAGTAGAGAGTTGCAGATCGAGCATTGCATGGCAGTGGAACAACAAGACTTGCCGGTGAACCCGTGTTAGTTGGCGTATTTGTTATGGTTGGAAACCAAACCCATACATGCGCCGCGTCCGTCAAATGGTTAGCATGCTTTTGTGTACACTGCTCTCATTATTCCTCTCACACTGTGTGCACATTATTACTTAAAGACATGATTTTAGGGGGGGCATAAAATTGGTTTCATATTTTTTTCTAAGTTAAAACAACATTTTTAACAAATTTTCTAGTATTAAATTGGTTTTTAGTATTTCTTTAAGTATATATTTATTCTAGAAAATTATTTAGGTATGTACCTTTTTTCAAAAATTATTTTACAGTTTTTATAAAATCTAATTAACCTCCCTCGTGTATCCTAAAAGTCCAATTCACCTCTCTCGTGGTTAACATAGCGCCATGTAGGACAGCTGATGTAGCATCACGTTAGCCAAAACCTTTTCAAAACCGCTAAGGGAGGTATATCGCACAGCTCCAATGGTTTGAGGATTGCAAACATCCGGTTCTCTAATTGAAGAAGGTAAATTGAACTACCCCAATGTTTGAGGGAGATCAAGATGATTTTGCCTTAACGTGTCACGTTTTTCAATCACATAAGACTTCTTCACCATGCTCCATTGGCTCATAGGGCTCCACGAGGTAGTGGAGACCGCTAGTCTATTTGCTAGTAGGGGGGTGTTCTAGCAAATCTAGGTTCAGGTTTCTAGTAATGGCGGCAGTGGCGTTGCCAAGGAATAAGGTTCCTCATGCTCTTTCCCATCTGGGGTGCCATCGATGAGTGTGTTGCTCTGGTATTGTTGACGACTGTGTGGATAGTTTGCCTACAGGAGTCTGCGCAATGTGGTGTTTCATCGACTCGAAGAGGCGGCAGTGCGCCCGACTATGTCAAAGATGTAGAGCTTCAATCCATAATATGAGGAACTTAGGTTGCATCCCTGGCCAATGCTTCTTCAGCGATGGTTTTAACCCACCTATGGTAATGGGTGTCTACTAAGGCTCATTTTAAAGCTTTTGTGATGGAGCTGCTCCAAATCTGGGCTAATTTGGAAGTTCTCAGCATTGACAACACCTGGCAGTGTTCTCCAAATTGTTTGGTGTGCATGGTAGCCAGAGACTTGTTCGTTATTTTTGTTTTCTAAGGAGCTTTTTGTGCAAGTTCATCGGAAAGCTGTTTCTACACTATCTAAGAGCATCTCCAACAACTTGGTATTTCAACTTGCTATCCTTATTCTCTTGGCAAAATCACAAAAAACCTTCTCCAACAATCCTCTAAATCAACTTCTCATTTATTCCAAGTTGCTATTCTTTCCTCCCGCACGCGGATATATCCGCGCGCGGACGCGACTTGCCATCGAGCTTTTAGAAGAGGTGGAAGGGTGAAAAAACAATTTTGTTTCTGCTTCAGGGTTCCTGATGTAAGTTTTGAAGAGGTGGAAGGATATAAACATATTTTGTTTATGTCTTGGGGTTCCTGATGTAAGTTTAATCTATGTTTAGCAAGTGAATTATAACAAACTATTGGAGAGGGACTCTTTTTTTATTTGCTATATATTTTAGAGAATTGACAAATCACAAGATTTGCCAAGTGAATTTTAGCAAACTCTTGGAGATGCTCTGTATTTGTACGTGCCTTTATACATTTTCCTTATCTAGCAATACGGATAATAGTAAGTATAATAATACAAAAAGCCAGGACTCAGCCGATTCAGCTTCGGCTACCTTACTATTGAGCCCAAAGCCCCCTTCGGCTACCTTATTGAGCCCAAAGCCCCCAAACGCAATCGATTTTGGATAACGATTCGAAAATATTCTTTGCCTGGGCTCAAATCCAACCAGCTTGGGAGTCTCAACATCCACCAGATTGGTGATGTGCAGGTATTGATCCCAACTAATTTGTGTCGACGATGACCCCGCGGTAAATTACAGAAATTGAGTAATATATGATCAATTCTTATATGCACAGTTTACCTTTTCCAAAACCTCGGTAGTTGGTGATACCAAATCTGCCATCAACCAGACAACTAAATACTGCCTTCATCATTGACATTGCTTGACAACATAAAGAGTTAAAAGTTCACTTAATTGAACGGTTGCCAAGAAAATTCAGATGCTAAATTCCCATACCATCTACAGGTCATGGATATAATTGATAGTCCATGCTCAATTTAACCAAAATTTGGCTATAAGCCATCTGAATGTTAACACCAAAGAATGAGACCAGCAACAATGCCAAGAAATGACTGACAACCTCTTTCTAATATTCTTCCTCATTCTTGGCCGACCAGCAACAATGCCAAGAAATGACTGACACCATCTTTCTATGATTCTTCTTCATTCTTGGCCACCAATCTAACATGCTTGCCATCAATAGAAAATCTGGAGCTTGAAGCTATCTGCAACAAGCAGTAAAAGGAATATGCATTAGTAAACAAAATGCTCTAAAATTGGAATCAAAGGGAGAGAAATAGCAGGTAAAGTAGCTAGATTCGTTTCGCGGTGATTGATTACTTTATCCATCAAGGTAGCACGGAGCCCCTCCTCGTCTTTAGAGACACCACATTCCTGAAGCTCCTTGGAGACTAACTTTTGTAGCTTCTTTAGCTTCATAACACCATCTGCGTTCTGAAATAAACCAGCACAATTATGAACAAAATATAGTTTAAAGGATGCGAAATATAGGAAAAGATCAAACTTTTTAGGCTCACCGTCTTCAGTGTCTTAGTAATAATCTTCTTCCATTTGATCTTTTGTTTTTTAGCACTTTTGCAGTCAGCACCACTTGCTAGTTCATCTGCCTTACTCTTCGCTTTGTTTTCTGACTTCTCATCTCCAGACTGCATCAACTCTCCAACGCTCGAACTTGCTAAATGCTGTTTTTTTGTGTTATCTGGCTCCTCTATGGTCATGCCATCCATTCGTTTTCTTTTCGCGCCATCTTTATCATCATTTCTTTCACGATCACCACTCATACCACCAATTACTTGAGCAGATTCTTTTGTGGGTAAAGCTCCAGCTTCCTTCACATCTGTAGTTTGTTCTGCACCATTTGTTTTTTCTGAGAAGCATGGAAGGCTTTCGCCTTTGCCCTATGCTTCTTCCCATCAGCATGCAGTAAGAGAGTTTGCTTGCTTGTGGTAGTGGTCTTGCATAGGCTGCCATGCAAATTCATAATAAGTGCACAGTTTGTAGATATCTAAGCAAGCTCCTGAGTTATTTGAAGCAAGATCAACACACTTCAAATCAAGAACTTGAATGCATCCGCAATGTGCTGACAACAGGGATAAACCCGATATTGTTTGTATAAACGACGACATAATTGCTTTCTCAAATGTTGAAATTGTCTACAGAAAAGTACAAAAAAATCAACCTAGCATTCAATATACATGATAAAGGCACTTGAAAAATATAGCACTCCAATGAACCAAAAGATCTAACCTCTGTAAGAGAGATGCAACTTAAAATTAAAATTAGAAAAACTTGGCCCGAAACATTACCATATTTACTGTAGAAGTGTATGTCTGGTTGTCTACACATACACACTTGTACTGCCCATGTAAATAACATAAAAAAGGGGCATATACATAGTACTGAAAGCTCCCACACAGGGTGACATATGGGAATGGAATTTCTAGACAAGTAGACAGCCTTAACATTGCTTAATTTGCAAAAAGGCTGGGTTGATACTAGGACCTCCAGGCCATAGGTGGAGAGACTACCAAGGCAACATGTCAGACCCACCATTCGTAAAAAAAAAAAAAATGTAATATTAATTTTATTAGTTCCGTGCAAGCTTTTCTAAATGGAAAAAGGAAAGATAGAAATTGAACTTATAATCACAGACGTTTGCAACTACAAAGATAACTCCAGTCTCTTGATTAATCGTATTACCATGTCTAGACATGTATATAGATGTACTTCTAGAGCCAACACCTCTATGGTTGGTTGGTTGGAGTAAATATGGTTTAGAACTATGGCATCAGCACTGTTACTACATAACCATCTGCAAATATTATTGTGTATATACTAAGGGATCAAATTGGCACACCTACAGAACCAAGGAGGCCATGTCGAGAGTCCAACATTGATATCAACATCTGCATTTGGCTTTGGCTTATCTGGCTTACCCTGTGTGCCATTGGATGGCTTGTTCTGTCCCTTAGGACCATACTTCTCCTGAATGAAAACAAATACGGTAGAAATTACCAGGATTGAATACTATAATTTGCATATATAACAATAGCCACAGTAACCACATGTCATCGTTTCAATGTACACTTAAAACTTTACAAGGCCCTATTTAGCTACTGAATGCACTAAAATTCTGGAGAACACACTCTGAAGAGTCATATACTCCTATATATAATATTATAATCTGTACATAAAAAGGAACTGTTCAGTTAGAAATTAGAGCCTCCACATATTCTAAATAATCCTTCATGGTTATAAAACTTCTATTAAAACTACCAATCCTATTATGAAAAGGGACAAATCAATCTCTAGATATAGCTTGCCAACAATTGCAAGAAATGACCGTAACAGAGCTAAGTTTGTCTTAAGTCAAACAATGCTAAGTTTGAACAGACTTATAGAAAAGAAGAAGAATATTTACGGCATCAAATTAGCATGGTTGGATATAAGAAATATATTTTCATAATTTACCTCTGTGCGGTATATGTTAATACACTTCTCTGTAAACTTGGTCAGCTTATGACAAACTTGAACCACACATATTTCAGGACAGAAGGAATATCAACAAAAATGAACAGGTTTATGCACTCAACAGTAGCCAAACAACATTTGCCTAGCCACATTAAAGGGGAGCGAGCAAATAAAACACCCACAATCCAATGCAACAGCAGTTCATAGGCACCAATTGCACCGTCAGACACATATCGTTTCATTGGAATGCAGAGACGAAAAGTAAATTGCAAACTACAGTGAGGATGGAGCAAGACACTCAAGAGAGGTGCGGAGGAACTCACGGCCTCGGAGATGCACTGGGTGTGGCCCTGCACGGCTTCCTGGCTGAAGACCTCGCCGCAATCGATGCATGACAGCTGCGGCCGCGCAACGCAAACAACGATTAACCACCACAGTGCCAAAGATCGATCCAGAAAGCAGGAAGGGACCGGAACAGGGGAAGAGAGTCGTGCGCCGCTCTGACCTTGTACGCGGAGCAGCAGCGGAAGTGGCCGGCGAGCTTGGGCTTCTTGAGGTTCTCGCCACAGTCCTCGCATTGGAACCACACCATCGCTGATGCTCCTGGAAGCTTCTGGCGGCAGGAGGGCGCCCCTCACAGACGAAGCGTTGTCCGGGCGCGTATGCAGGCTAGGGTTTTGGTTGGAGGCGGCGAGAAGCCAGGGGCCATCATTCACTTGGAGGCCCATATGGCCGACCATTCCTCATTTCCCTACTGGGCCTATTACTCCGGGATCTATCGCTAAGAGCAACTTCAGTCCCAACATACAAATTAGGTCCCTAGGAAAAAGTCTACTTTTCTTCTCTCAATTTTCGTGAAAGTCTAATTTTCCTCCCTGAACCCCAAAACTAGACAAACAACCTCCCTCAACTTTTTAAACCATGCGCTTTTTCTCCCTAGAGTGGTTTTGATGGTGGTTTTGATACAGTGACAGTGGTTTTGTCTTTTTTCCTTTTTATTTATTTTGGATGAATTTTCAAAAAAAATCATAGAAAATCAAAAAAATTATAAAATAAAAATCTAATTTTGTTGGACTCCACATAAGTAAGTCTACATAGTAAATATATAATATGGTATGCTTTAGTTTAAAGTTTCTTCTAGTCTTTTTCTTTTTTATTTATTTCGGCTGAATCTTTGAAAAATCATAGTAAATCATAGAAATCATAAAATGGAAAAATTCAATTTTGTTGGGCTCCACATGAGTAGGTCTACACAATGAATATATAATATGGTATGCTTTAGTCCAACAAAATAGTTATAGAAGCTACTGTCGGTGTTTTACCACCGATAGCCTGCCACGGGATTCCCGCAGCAGTTGATTCGGATCACGGCGAATACTAGAACTCGGCGGTTCACGCAAGAGACACTCGGTTTATCCTGGTTCGAACCCTCGTCGTCGAGTAAAAGTTCTACTCCAGTCAGCCTTGGCCTTTTGTGTTGGATTGATGTATGATTGTGTGTTGTTGTTCGCTCTTACAATGAAGGGTGCTCTAGCTCCTTTTTATGAGAGAAAGAAGTCAGAGCTTTGGTTCTAATCCTAGTCGGACTATTAAAGAGAGTTTTGTTCCTATTACAGGAGTTACTTTCTGTCTGTCTAACTAGGATAGGACGTCATCTACTCGGAATCGGTCCTCTTGCTTCTGTCTTGTGGACCCGTCCGGTCGTGAGATGCCGATAGGGGACCGTCTTGGTCCCGCATCGACAAACCCCCGAGCATTTCGAAGTAGAACTCAGGAGTCGACTTGTTTTCTGAGTGATGCTTTGAAGTGGTCTTTTTTTGAAGACTTCCCTTCTTTTTGTTGTGCACTGCAGGTGCACTCATTGAGTGTAGCTCCCGAGCCTCTTGCTATTTATTCATAAGTAGCAAGAGGATCTTGAGAAAAAAGAAAAAAGTTGAGGGTGTATACCCTATAGCCCCCGAGCCTTCTTTCTAGTTGTTTACGTAAAAAGAAGTCGGATGATGGCTTTTGGTCTTGTTTGGGTTTTCTTGAATGCTTCTTTTCATTGTGCGCCGAAGGTGCACTCAATGAGTGTAGCCCCCGAGCCTCTTGCTATTTGGAATAAAAAGCTAGAGGGTTTAAGTAGATTGATGTTGTAGCCCCCGAGCTTTCTTTCCATTGTGCACCAAAGGTGCACTCATTGAGTGTAGCCCCCGAACCTCTTGCTATTTGGAACAAAAAGTCAGAGGGTCTTGAAGAGAAAGTAGATTGATGTTGTAGCCCCCGAGCTTTTTCCGAGTTCTTTTGGGAGGAATTGGGCAAAGGCTCGTGACTCTCCTTTTGCTGATTTGTCCTTGACTATTCTTTATGTCTGTTCTTTTATGGTTGGGCGTTGGCAGCTGGCGCAGTAAAGGCTGTACGCTTTTACTGTAAGGGGATATTCTCGGGATATGCTTCTTTACTGCGCTCTTTGTTGTCCTCTTTTAAATCTTATCAACGTTTCTCTGTTTGGGTGAACTTGGTCTTTGTACGCCGATCTTGTCCTATAAATAGGTCTTATCTCTTGGTTGTTTCCAGTGCCTTAAAGTATGTTTCTTTCTGTTCTTGTGAAGATGATTGTTTGCGAGATGGATCGGCCCCCGGGCTTCTTTCTTTTTCTTCCAGTATAGTCTTTTTAGTGGGTAGAAGAATTCTTGAGATAGGGATTAGAGAGCAGACTAGTCCCGGAGTAGCATTGTGGTTGGAGGCTCGTTCTGGTAGGTAGAAGAAGTCTTAAGATGTGTCTTATGCTGGGTCATTTTGCTGTCTCAGTTCTTCTTTTCTACTCTGCCAGACATATGCTCTGTGTGGAAGAGTCGCCGAGCCGCACGGTCCTCTAGTTGTCCGGTGTAAATTAGCGGCCGCCCCATGCAGAGCTGGAGCTCTCTTGTTTACATGGGGTTCGATCCAACTTGTGGCTAGAGAGGCCTGATGCGATGCTTGATACGTCAGTGCTACTTTTGGTGATCTTGGATGCACTGTGTTGGTGTATCTAGGTTGCTTTAGATTTGCTCGGCAACAACTATCACCTTGGTTGTCTAGGGGTTCTGCATAGTTGTTTTCTATAGCAGAATTCTACTGGGTTCTTTGTAGCTGTTGTTTCGGTTTTCTTTTGAATTCGATGGGTCTTGTAAGACTTGTATCCTTATATCTTGTAAGTTCTATTAAAAAATATAAGTTCCTATCTGAATCTGAGTTGTTTGAACTTAGGATGCTGATTGTCTGCCTTCGTGCTGACTTGTTTTGGTTGAAAAGCTAATTGTCTGCCTTCGTGCTGACTTGTTTTGTAGTTCCGACTTCATTTGTGTTGTGGCTTTTGTTACCCCTTTTTTTGTTAATGGAGTCGGATTTTACCGTTGGTGAGTAACGGGATTAGGACCGTTATCCCGGATTTTGGGGAGTTTACTGGGCCTTTCCTGTTATTGCGCCATGTATCCGTTGGCCTTTTTACCGTTGCTCTGTTAAATGGGCCTTAAGCCGGGCCCTTCCTTAACTTATAAATTGGTTTTTGGGGTGGCCGTTCCTCTTCTTCACTTGCTTGCGCATCCTGAAACCCTAGTAAGAAAAAATCCCCATTCTGTTATTGCTTGCTCTCGCTGTGCGTCCTCCATCCATCTGCTGCTTGTTCGTTGTATGGGGAGGAAAGAAGACCACGAGTAAGAAGCCGGTAGTTGAGAAGCCTGTTCTTGAGGAAGAGGTTGACGAGCTGCTGAATCCGGAATTTGCCGCGATGAAGGTGACGGCGAAGTCCTTCCCTGCTCCGACTACTCAGGAGAGGCACCTGGCTGAGCTGGAGGATTGGGCCATGATCCAGTCGAAGGATTTGGCTGGATGGTCCACGCCTGTTGAGAATCGCGTTCCCGTTCCCCGTCCTAGGGAGATTGTCCTTTTTGTTTCTTTTGTTCGCGTCGGGCTTTGCCTCCCGACGTGTTCTCTTCTTCATAACTTTCTTCGTTATTTCTGCATCTCTTTTCATGATCTCACTCCGAATGGGATCCTTCACCTTTCTGTTTTTGTTCACTTCTGCGAGACTTTCCTTGGCATCCCTCCTTCTTTGAATCTGTTCCATTTTCTTTTCCGCCTTAAGCCGTAGCCTCGCTCGGATTTCCTCCACACTCTTGGTGGATGTGGGATCCAATTTCGGCAGGGGGAGTAAGTCGAGCCATTTTTTTGAGTATGATCTTGTCGAGTCTATGAAGGACTGGCGTTCCGAGTAGTTTTATGCTGGGAAACCTTAGCGAAGACACTGCCCCGGCTCTCGAAACCTACTCTGGGGTCCCGCCAGTGCCTAATGATCGGTGGGAAAAAGTGTAGCTTAACGCTGCCGAGTTGTTGCTGCTTCAGCCGCTCTTCAATAGGATTAGCTACCTGAAGCAGAACGGCTTGTCGAGGCTTCGCTATAGTGGCTAGTTATCTTCACCGCCGAATACAGCCTTTGAAGGCTCGGGGGCATCTTGGCTTCGAGTACTCTGGTACCGAAGATCCATCTCGGATGGTAGCCACTACCGAGTTGTCTGATGATGAGGTGCCCCTGCGCCTCAAGAAGATTTTGAAAGGTGCCTCGGTGGTCCCGATGATTGGCTTTGAGTACTCTGCTGCCAATCCTCCCCCTGCTATAAGTAGTTTGCTTTTCTTTGTATTTACGCTTCCGAGTACTTTTTTGACTCATTATGACTTGTTTTTGTGTCTTTATAGCCTTTTGGCAGGGATTTTAATATTGGTGCATCTCTCTTTGTTAATGGAGAGATTGCTCCTCTTCCTACACCTTCGGCTGTTGGCCATCAAGTGGTTGACGGTCGAATTGTTTTGCCGGGGGTTTCTGAAAAGGACCCTGTCCTCCAGTATGCTTCCTACCAGCCGGTGGCCCTCCCTCGAGCTACTTGCTCTGTTGGTAAGAGGTCTGCAGCTGGTGACACTTCTTCTTCTGCGCCGCGGAAGCGGGCACGCTCTTCTTCTCCTCAGCCTTCAGGTAACATTCTGATAGGTGAGAAATTTCTTAATTTTGCTGTGTTTTTTCTTTTTCTGAGAGGTTTTGATCCTCCTTTCTTGTTAGATGGTAACCCGGTCCTCCTGTATGAGGATGAGTCTGAGGATATTGATGACTCTCCCCTTCTTCGCCGGTACGTGCCGTCTAGTTTTTGTTCTTTTGTGTCTGGGTTGTTTTTTCTTCTGTTGATTTGTTTGACTTTTGGCTTTGTTTCTGCAGCCCCCGGGGAACTTCTACTTCTTCCCTGGATTTGGGAATTTTGCCGAGCCCTTCTCCTTTTACTGTCGAGTTGTTGGCGGGTTTGAACGAGGTTATGCCGCCTCCGCCTTCTCGGCCTCTTCTTGCTCTCCGGCGTGCTCCTCGGTAAGGGTTTCTTTTTCTGAGTTCTTTTTCTCTTCTTTTGTCTTTTTGTCTTTGTAGGTCGTCTGCTGCGGTTCCTTCGACTCCAGCTTCTGATTCAGAGAAGACCGTGAGTGTGGAAGTTGCGGGTCAGGTGTCTCTTGTGCCTGATCCTCATCCAGCCGTGGAGTCGGCTCTGGCGGTGGCCGCGTCTTCTACGGCTGCGACTTCTGCGCTATCGGTTGTGGAAGTTGTTGTGGCCGCCACTTTAGGGGGAGAGCAATTGCTTATTGCTCAACCTCTAACTTCTTCTCGTCCTCAGGTTGGATGTTCTTCCCCTTCATCTCCTCCCCTTGCTCCCTAGGATATGATTCGTGATATGAAGTTGGTGCAGGAATTGGAGGCGGAGTTTGATCCGAGTTCTTGTTTGCGAGGACTTGAGTCTGAATGGAACTCTGTTCAGGCTTCAGTTCACTCTTTTGCTCAGCGATTCCAGGTGAGTCTTTTGTTTGTACTTTATCTGTTGTTTTGGACTTTTTCTTTTATGATTTCCTTTTTGTTGCAGGATTATGTCAGTGATTCTGACCTGTTTTTTGGCTCAACTGAGTCACAAAAGAAGTTATTGGAAAAGCTGGCTTCTTTGAAGTCGAAGCTTGATGCGGAGCGTCAGGGGCGCCAGTTATCAAAGACCGCTCTAAGGGCCTAGGTTGCTGAAGATGAGCAGCAGAAGTCGGCTGCCGTTGAGTCTGAGAAGAATTCTTTGAGGAAGCTGAAGATTCTTGATAAAGATTTCCAAGGTACTTTTTATGCTATTTTTGCGCTTGTCTTTGTCAATATCATTTCTATGCTGACTTCTTTTTGCTTGTTTTTGAAGCTTTGAAGAAGTGCTCTGAAGAGATAGATGCTCTGAAGCTTGAGGTCAAGACCTTCCGCAACGACTCGGAGAAGGTAAAGGAAGATGCTGAAGAAATCCTTGCTAGAGCTCAGTTGATTAGGCGTGGTGCTGATCGAGATCTTTTGCAGGCCAAGGCATCAGTGGAAGACTTGTCAGCTCATCTAAGGGCTTCAGAGGAGAAGTGGTCAGCTCTTTGGGACTCTGTCTGAAAGCTTGCTGACATGTTGAGAAAGCCTGAAGATGCTGGCCTGACTTGGGTTCAGTTTCTTCCTCGGTGTCTAGCCGAGTTGTTGGCCTTGTGAAGGATGGTATCCTAGTCGGCGTCTAAGGTGTCTTGGGGCGTATTCGGTTGATTGACCCAAATTTACCTCTCGAGAGGATCTTGGATGGCGCGGAGACCCCTGAAGCTGAGCGGGCCCACTCGCAGTCTGAAGCTGCCGTCTTGAATTTGGCTCAACAATTTGTGGAACTTGTAGAGATAGAGTATGTTACCTGTTGGTGGTAGTAGTGGCCAACGGTAGACTTGTTTATTGTAAGAATACTTTGTGCCTTTTCTAAGGCTTTTTGTATAAAAATTTCTCTGCTTTGCCTTTGATTTGTTCTCAGTTGTGAACCCTTGTGTGAGTTGAATGCCTTATACTCGTCCGAGTGGATGTCTGACTGTTTTGGACTTTGTAAATTCTCGTCCGAGTTCTATAATCTAGAAGTCGGTATAGGTCGAGCTTTCTGTTAGCTCTCATCTAGGTCTAAAAAGACGCTAGGATGTTTCGGACCGTGGGCCCTCATCCGAATTCTATAAATTAGAAGTCGGGATAGGTCGAGCTCTCTGTTGGCTCTCATCTAGGTCTGAAAAGATGCTAGAATATTTCGGACCGTGGGTTCTCATCCGATCCTAGAAGTCGGGATAGGTCGAGCTCTCTGTTGGCTCTCATCTAGGTCCGAAAAGACGCTAGGATATTTCGGACCGTAGGCCCTCATCCGAGGATTATAATCTAGAAGTCTAGATCATCTCTGTTGGCTCTCATCTAGGTCTGAAAAAAGACGCTAGGATATTTCGGATCGTTCTGCAATCTAGAAGTCGGGATAGATCGAGCTCTCTGTTGGCTCTCATCTAGGTCCGAAAAGTATTTCGATTGTGGGCCCTTATCCGAGTAATCTAGAAGTCGGGATAGGTCGAGCTCTCTGTTGGCTCTCATCTAGGTCTGAAAAGACGCTAGGATATATCGGACCGTAGATCCTCATCCGAGTTCTGTAATCTAGAAGTCGTGATAGGTCGAGCTCTCTGTTGACTCTCATCTAGGTCTGAAAAGATGCTAGGATATTTCAGACCGTGGGCCCTTATCCGAGTTCTGTAATCTAGAAGTCCGGATAGGTCGAGCTCTCTGTTGGCTCTCATCTCGGTCTGAAAAGACGCTAGGATATTTTGGACCGTGGGCCCTCATCCGAGTTCTGTAATCCAGAAGTCAGGATAGGTCGAGCTTTCTGTTTGTTTTCATCTAGTTCTGAAAAGACGCTAGGATAATTGTGGACTTCTTTTTGATGAATGGTACTTTATTGAAAGGAGGTAATACAGATTACAGTATCCTGTGGTTATGCGAAGAATCGTCGTAACTGGGAGATGTGCCAAGAGTTCTTTATTGGTAGCCCATCCTCTGTCATCAGCTTATAGGAACCAGGTCCTGTCACTCTTGCTACTATGAAAGGACCTTCCCAAGGGCTGAGAAGTTTGTGTCTTCCGTCTGGTTTCTGAATTCTTCGGAGGACTAGGTCTCTGGCTTGTAGGGTTTTTGGTTGAATGTTTTTGTCATAATGTCTTCTTAATCCTTGCATGTATCTTGCTGATTATAATGTTGCGTTGATTCTGACTTCTTCCATACTGTTGATTTCTAACTTTCTTGTCTCCTCTGCTTTCCCTTTGATTATATTGTTCGATCTTTGGAGATGTCCAGATTAAATCTGCTGGTAGTACGACTTCTGACCCATATACCAGAAAGAAAGATGAATAGCCAGTTGCTCTGCTTATTTGAGTTCTTAGACCCCAGACTACTTTTGGTAGTTCGTCTATCTATTTTGATCCATAATCTTTAAGATCCTCATATAATCTTGGTTTTAGGCTGGCCAGGATGAGGCCGTTGGCCCTTTTGACTTGTGTTGGCATTTCTAACGTCACTGTAATAAATCTAAATTTCTATCCCACGCAATGACACTAGAAATGTTGGTACTAATTAACTTGCCTTTAGCAACTAGCCACTAGCCTCTTGACCCTTACTCCTAACTATGAAACTAGGTTATCATCCCCAATTGTAAAGCTGGGAATAAATTTTAGTACTAAATCTTATCATTTTATGTGACTAGGCAGAAATAAATAAAGATGAATATAAACTAAGAATGATTCTACAAGCGGACAGATAATTATACCATTGTAGCATTTTACCTAGAGTATTACCAAGTTGTCATTTATATTCTACCACTGGGAAGGCATTGCTAAGAAGCCACTCTATAGTATTGATAACACTTATATATGCAATGAATAAGAGATGTAACCAATGTCAACTCTCCTCAATAACAGGAAGGTGTCACAAGATAAACAATAGATAAATGATAAATATGATAAATATGATAAATATAATAAATATGATCAGTCATCTCCTAATGATACTAATCCCATCATAGCGCTCTAATCATGTTAGCGGTTGTCTAATCGGCTAATAGAGAAATAACTCCTAATTATTCAAGCTACAGTCAAAGCTACTTCATTTAGTGCAAGTATGTGTAACAATCATGGCTAAGTTATACTACTATAGTTTCCTAACACATCGAAACAATATACAGGAGAAGATGAGTACAGGAATCTCCTCTTAACCTGACAATCCCACTCTACCAATCCACCATACGGAGGAAGGCCTATAAAGGACTCAATGGGTCTGTCACACCCACGATCTACCTCACTACCTGGCACAACTGGGGATACTCGTAGATAAGCAAAACGTCTAGACACCACGTCTATATATTGCCTACCACTCACCATGCAATTGAATAGATGAGCGCTATACGAACCAGTGCATGAATATAGTAGCAAACTAACTATACTAGACATATTAAAGTAGACAATGAACAATGCAATCAAGAACATAATAATGAAGAATAATGTTGCTAGTAATGATCGTACAAACGCAGATATTATAATAAGAAAGAAAAGCTTAAGAACTATACCAGACTCTTCTCTTCTTGACAACGTCGGAAATTCAAGATCGATAAAGAACTTGACTTCCTCTACTCTAGATCTAACTAGGCTAAACTATGAACTAGAAGGCTATGAGGAACTAGAAATTGAAGCTCTAGATGACTTGATCACTAAATATCTCGAGATGGAATGAATGAATGAATTAGGATAGGGTTTCCAGGGGGAGGTCTGGCTCCGCTTATATAGCCCGGTGGGATGCACGACAGCCGTTTGATCAAACCGACTTCACGTAGGGCTGAGATTGATCCTCAAAGGCGGTGGAGGAAGACTCCAGAAGGGGGGAGAGGTTTCCCCTCATAGGAGGCCGGCTGGCCCCACCTGGAGGTGGCTTCGCCTCTCCTATGCTCCGGTGTCTTCTAGATCCTTCTAGAGTAGTTTGGCGTATTCCTGAGTTTCGAATAATTCCGTGGTGTAAATTTATAGTTATGCCCCTTTTTTGGTGTTTTCTGGATTAATCCCTTAAAACTGATAAATCACCAAAACTCGTAGAAATTGTTAGATAAAACCCTAGCCTTCTAGATATTGATGTATGTTTTATGCCTTTCAATATATAAAATGTTGACGCTATCCATCGTCAACAACTCCCCAAGCTTACCTTTTGCTAGTCCCTTAGCAAAACCTAGAGTTGGATCAGGAGTTGCTACAATGACAAGTACACATGCTCTCAAACAAAAATTTCCTCTGGATTTAGATAAAATTGCTCTAGCTCTCAAACTCACCCATATTACCTTTAACTGTAGAGCTTTTAACCTTCACGTGGGTCTTGAGTAATTGAAAGACAGAACAATCAAGTCAAGCACTACGTCTCAAATTCTTCACTCAACTAGTATTCCAGAGTTTTGCAAATTTTTCGCAATAAAACTCAGAGCTTAATTGTATGATACCCTCGGTCGTCTCTCAAAGTATGTAGTATTTGTGGATCTCACTGAGGCATTCATGATGTCATGTCTTCATAATTCTAAGGATTATAGTGGAGTTTATTTGAGGGGCATTAAACAAGGATAAACATACTTGCAATGCATATATTGTAAAGTCAAACAATAGATCTATAGAGAATCGAGTCATACAATCAAACCAAGATGTGCATGTGTATGGAATATGATGGATAGGTGTATATGTGGTGGCTAATTCTAATTCTACTTTTGCTCTTCAGAATAAATCTCTCTTCTTTCTTAAACTTTTAGAACTTCTCAGGAAAACATGGGCTATCTTTATTCTCTTTTCTTCTCTTTTTTTTGTTAGGAGGCGGGCATCTGAGTACCCCTTATTTTAATGCTGGGACACTTGTCCATCTTTTACTCTCTTTTTGTTTTTGCATAGCCACATGCATCCTTAGATACAATAATTGATTGAAGAGATAACAATAAAGAACTTAGAGCAAATAAACAAAGGCTGTCCTATAGGTTTATATTTATTTTTGGGTGTTCTCTCCCAGTGTAGGAGAAACATTTTGAGGTGGAAATGGATAAAAGTGGAAAATGGTTGCGCTTACTCTCAAGGTAAGAGTAATGCATATATAGATGGAGTGTGTGAGTGATCTTGATTTTAAAAGCATGACAAGACTCTCTTAAGTATACGACAAAGGTTGACTAAACTCAATGCAAAGCAAGTAGCATAAATGAGCAAAGTTTTCCTATTCTAAGTATGTATCATATATGGCTTTGATAGGAATTCAACTTTGTCATACAAGAGCTCATCATGTAAAGGTTTGAAATTTTTAAAAGGTAAATCTCCAGAATTTAGCATCATCAAGAATAAGATAAATAGTAGCTCAGACTCTCTTATATCATATCCGTCAATCACCTAGACTTAGCTCAAGCATGTTACTCCACAAGTTTTGGGCTCAGAGTAAATTATCAAGTTAAAGCAATCATGTCCAAAACTTAGGAGAACTCAAAGTTGAAAACTAGGTACTTGAAAGAATTCTAACAGAGCAATTATTCATCATTTCTGAGACAAGATTTCTAGTTTATAGTTGACTCTAGACACACTCTAATTAACCAAAACTTCTTTTTATTGCTTTTCAAATTTTTATTTAACTAAAGACTCTTAAAAGACTTAACAGACGTGGACCTTTATATGCCCACATATTTTTGGTATTTTATATCTATAAGATTGACTCGATAAATCACGTAGGTATAGCTACCTGATAACTAGGGCATGCTCCTCCCCGAAGCTAGATGTTTACCATATTTCGCTAGAATGATCTCTAGAGTAAGCTTAGTAGTGGTGACCCACTGACTGGTCTCACTCTTTCATAGTATAATCCTGCAAAGGTGTACTCTAAGAAGAAAACCAAAACTCGAGGCTCGAATATGATATAGGTTAGCGGTCAGCCCAATGAGTAATTGATTATCTTTATGAGTAGATATGAATGTGTAGCATGATTCTTATTATTCTTGTACTTTTCTATTTATAATGCACAGGAATGTAAATTTATTTTTGTGCTACCATAATGAATATTCTTACGGGGTAAACCATAAGCCTAGTCTTTTAGAGCTTTTAAAGTTTTACAATAAAGTAGTAAAGAATTTTTATTTTCTTTTTTTTGAACATGCAAAAGAATAAATGTACTAAAGTAATTAGATAACTACCATTGTCACCTTATGGCAAGGGTGCGGAATTTAAAGTCTGTCGACAAGACTAGGTTGGAAAGAGTACTTACTTATAGGATTCATTGTCTGAAGAAGCCTCAGACAATTCTTCATCTTGTCATGATGTCTCTTTATTCTCTTCCAACCATCTTTGATTCTATACTTGTATTTCTCTTGCTTCTTGCTCAGCAATTTGTTCCATTCTCTCAGCTTCTTTGTCCCACTCGCTCCAGCAAGGTTCTATTGATTTTTGTTTAGTGATTTGATCCTCGTATCTTATAGCTTCACTAGGATAGTCTTCTCCTTCCTTCCTTGAGAGCAGGTTCACTCTACGGCGAGATCGGCGTCTCCTGTTTTGAATCTTCTAGGGGCGAATTATTGTCATTGTAACTATTAAAATCGCAACGTACCTTTCCAACGGGGAGATGGAAGTGAACTTGTCCAGATCTCATGTAGAGGATTGCATTGGCGGTGTTGAGGAAAGGTCTTCCCAAAATGATAGGTGTATCGTCATCTTCCTGCATGTCAAGGACCAAGAAATCCGCAGGTATATAATAATCTTTAATATTTACCACGACGTTCTTCACTTTGCCTTCTGGGAATCTTGTTGATAAGTCCGCCATCTGCAGCTATATATAGGTTGGGTATAGCGGTTCATCACCAAAGAGATAATTGTACGCTATCTTTGACATGATGTTGACCCCTGATCCAGTGTCACAAAAGGTCTTAGGGAAAACCATTTGCTTAATTGTGCATTCAATAGTTGGGACTCCTGGGTCTTCTCTTTTGACAATGTATGGTGGTGCTAATAGGTGGTCATATTCGGTGTTAACCGAATTGATTAGTTGAACCGTCTCTTTTAGAATTGGACTGAGCTCACTCTTCCTCCTTCTTCTATTGTTGTTTTTCTTCTTCTTGGTTTCAGCTGGTTGTTGGGCTTGCTCATATGGCTTCTGTGGGAATGCGGGGGTTGTAAGGACATGGTTCTTGAATAAGAACTTCTCCTTTTTTGTTCTTGATGGAAAACACAATCTTGGCATGCTCCGCATAGATGATGGCTTTAGTTGTACATAAGAATGGTCGGCCCAGTATGATGGGTGCTCTTTCATCTCCTCTAGTCTCTATGACTACAAAGTCAACGGGGACATAGAATTGTCCCACTCGAACAATAGCTTCTTCCAAAACTCCTTTGGGGTAGCAAATGGACTGATCTGTAAGCTGCAAATGGATGGTTGTGTACAACAAAGGATCTCCTAGAATCTTTTCATAAATTACCTTGAGCATAATGTTGACACTTGCGCCGAAATCATAGATAGCCTCTAGAAAGATGTGACATCCTATTGAAATAGGAATGACAGGCCTTACAGGGTCTCCTTTCTTCTCAGGGAGTCAGTGGTCAACCCACTGCACATCCGCTGGTTGAGTGTAGTAATGACCTACATTATGAATATCGATAAGATTTGTAGTTTCTAAATCTTCTAGTTGGCCCGGAGCCTTACCTTTTTCCATTAGAAGAACAGCAGCTACCAATTGAGCTAATTGTGATTCTAACATTTTATTGAAGCTGTGTTGGTTTTTAATAGCAGATGCAAAAGTTTCTTGTCTAGTGTTTATATTTTCCAAAGCTTTATCATTCAAAGTTACCTTTTTGAACATTTGGTCTAGCAATTTAGATTGACCAGCAACTAGATCTCGTAAAGGTGGCAAATTATAATTGCTGTAATTATTGTTACCTTGAAAATTACCTTGTCGTGGTTGCTGATTCCATCCTTGATTTGATTGGTTCCATCCTTGGCCTTGTTGAGGGCGATAGTTGGTGTTATTGTTGATGTAATTCATAATCTCTTGGATTTCAGGACAGTTGACTGCTGAGTGTCCTATGTTTCCACATTCTTCACAATTCATGTAGAAACCATTGATGTGCATAACTTCTCTCTTCTCAGTGTCTCTATCTTCAGGCTTCTTCATGATGAGGTCCAGCTTTTTAGTGAATGTATCGACTTCCTTGAGATGATGAGTGCCTCCTCCTCTCTTGCGAGGTTGAGTGCGTTCTTTATTTCAGCTTTGATTCGAGGCCATCTTCTCAACAAGTGCTGTTGCATCGACGAGCTTAAGTGACAAAAAAGCTCCTCTAGCTGCAGCATCCATGGACTCATGAGTGCTAGAGACTAGTCCATGATAGAAAGTCTGCAATAGTAGCCAATCCTCCATTCCATGATGAGGGCATTCTGCGATGTAATCTTGAAAGCGTTCCTATGCCTCGGTGAACGATTCATCATGTTCCTGTTGAAAGCTTGAGATCTTCCCACGCAGTGCAGTGGTCTTGTCCTATTGGAAAGAATCTGGCCAGGAAAGCAGTAGAGAATTTGTCCCATGTAGTGTTGATTGCCTTGTTGTTATAGAACCACTGTTTTGCTTTTCCTAGTAGCGAAAATGGGAATAGGCGAAGTAAGATAGCATCTTTTGGTACATCTTTGATCTTGAAGGTGCTGCATATCTCTAGAAAATATTATAAGTGTGCACTTGCATCTTCATGTATCTTTCCACAAAACTGATTAGCTTGCACCATAGTGATGAGCGCAGGCTTGAGCTCAAATCCATTGTTTCCAATATCGACATTAGGTCTAGTACGGATATTGGCGGTTGTTGGAGCAGAGAATTTACATAGTGTCTTCTCAGCCATGGCTTTAAAAACTGGTGTCAAGTTAACTTCTAATTCTTCTCCTTCGGATGATGGAGCTTGCTCTTATGAAGAACAAGTTTCAGTGGAGGGTGTCCTTGATGGTGATTCAAAAATGTTCCTCGTTCTTGCAAACTTTCTTCTTCTTAAGAGTTTCTCTGGATTTTCGGTGTAGTTGTCCGGGAGATCAAAAACCATTCATTCATTACCCTGCATAAGATACACAAGTAGACGAAACAAGGATAAGTCTGTTTGAGTTAGAGGTCCATTGGGTGATCGATCTTATTGTGGTGCATATGGTTATCAATACTTTTCCTAAGTTTATTAGCCTTTTCCGGCAGCGACGCCAAAAATGCTTGTTGGCATTTCTAACGTCACTGCAATAAACCCAAATTTCTATCCCACACAATGACACTAGAAATGTTGGTACTAATTAACTTGCCTTTAGCAACTAGCCACTAGCCTCTTGACCCTTACACCTAACTATGAAACTAGATTGTCATCCCCAATTGTAAAGCTAGAAATGAATTCTGGTACTAAATCTTATCATTTTATGTGACTAGGCAGAAATAAATAAAGATGAATATAAACTAAGAATGATTACGTAAGCGAGCAGATAATTATACTATTGTAGCATTTTACCTAGAGTATTACCAGGTTGTCATTTATATTCTACCACTTGGAAGGCATTGCTAAGAAGCTACTCTATAGTATTGATAACACTTATATATGCAATGAATAAGAGATGTAGCCAATATCAACTCTCCTCAATAACAGAAAGATGTCACAAGATAAACAATAGATAAATGATAAATATGATAAATATAATAAATATGATCAGTCATCTCCTAATGATACTAATCCCATCATAGCGCTCTAATCATGTCGGCAGTTGTCTAATCAGTACTAGAGAAATAACTCCTAAGTATTCAAGCTACAGTCAAAAGCTACTTCATTTAGTGCAAGTATGTGTAACAATCATGGCTAAGTTATACTACTATAGTTTCCTAACACATCGGAGCAATGTACAGGAGAAGATAAGTACAGGAACCTCCTCTTAACCTAACAATCCCACTCTACCAATCCACCGTACGGGGGAAGGCCTATAAAGGACTCAATGGGTCTATCACACCCACGATCTACCTTACTACCCGGCACAACTGGGGATACTCGCAGATAAGCAAAACATCTAGACACCACGTCTATATATTGCCTACCACTCACCATGCAATTGAATAGATGAGCGTTATACGAATCAGTGCATGAATATAATAGCAAACTAACTATACTAGACATATTAAAGTAGACAATAAACAATGCAATCAAGAACATAATAATGAAGAATAATGTTACTAGTAATGATCGTATAAAAACGCAGATATTATTATAATAAGAAAGAAAAGCTTAAGAACTATACCAGACTCTTCTCTTCTTGACAACGTCAGAAATCCAAGATCGATGAAGAACTTGACTTCCTCTACTCTAGATCTAACTAGGCTAAACTATGAACTAGAAGGCTATGAGGAACTAGAAATTAAAGCTCTAGATGACTTGATCACCAAATATCTCGAGATGGAATGAATGAATGAATTAGGTTAGGGTTTCTAGGGGAGGTCTGGCTCCGCAAATATAGCCCTAAGTGAGATGCACGACAGCCGTTTGATCAAACCGACTTCATGTAGGGCTGAGATTGATCCTTAAAGGTGGTGGAGGAAGACTCCAGAAGGGGGGGAGAGGTTTCCCCTCACAGGAGGCCGGCCGGCCTGGCAGGTGGGGCCGGCCGGCCCCACCTGGAGGTGGCTTCGCCTCTCCTTCACTCCGGTGTCTTCTGGATCCTTCTAAAGTAGTTTGGCGTATTCCTGAGTTTTAAATAATTCCGTGGTGTAAATTTGTAGTTATGCCCCTTTTTCGGTGTTTTCTGGATTAATCCCTGAAAACTGATAAATAACCAAAACTCATAAAAATTATTAGATAAAACCCTAGCCTTCTAGATATTGATGTATGTTTCATGCCTTTTAATATATAAAATGTTGACGCTATCCACCGTCAACAACTTGTCCGTTGCTTGTGGATGGGCCACCGATGCGTAATCTATGCTGAATCCGCAGTCTTGAGCCTAACTTTTGAATTCATTGGCTGTAAAAGGTGAACCTAGATCTGTGATTATTCTGTTTGACATTCTAAATCTGTGCATAATTTCTTGGATGAACTCTTGTGCTTTTGCTGAACTGTATTTTACCAAAGGCTTGTATTCTATCTATTTGGTAAATTTGTTGATGGCCACGAAAATGTACTCGAATCCTCCTTTAGATTTTTTGAGCGGTCCTACTTGATCAAGCCCCCAAAGATAAGAACGGCCATGCGGGTGGGATACATATCAAGTTGTGAGCTGGAACGTGAGCTTGTCTTGCAAACATCTGGCAATTTTTGCTGTGTCTGACTAGTTCTTCAGCATCTTTTAGCGCGGTTGGCCAATAAAATCCTGTTCTGAACGCTTTTCCGACTAGTGTCCTTGATGATGCATGATTTCCGCAGCATCCTGAATGCATTTCTAATACAATTTTCTTTTCTTCTGATGTTGGGGCACATTTTAGTAGAACTCCTGATGATGATGCTCTCTTATAGAGATTGTTTTCTACCAGGATATAGTTTTTGCTTCTTCTGATAATCCGAGTTGCTTCTGCCTTGTTATCTGACAGTTTCTTTTTTTTGATGTAGTCTATGAATACTTTGCATCCAAGTTGGGTTGTCTCAGGCCCGATTGTCAAGATTTGCTCTTGTTCTCGACTGTTTTCGGGCATTGCCTCGCTGGTCTTTTTGATTGATGGTTTGGTTAGTTTCTTGACAAAGATCCCAGCTGGCACTTTTGCTCTGTCCGAGCCAAGTTTGGCTAATACATCAGCGGCGATATTTGAGTCTCGTAGTATATGATGAATTTCTAAGCCCTAGAAATTCTTCTCGAGTTTTCGTATTTCTGCGCAGTAAGCATCCATGTTCTCTTTGGTATAATCCCAGTCTTTATTTACTTGGTTGACAACTACCGCTGAGTCTCCATAGACGAGTAGTCTTTTGATCCCCAGTGATATTGCGACTTATAGGCCGTGGATAAGAGCTTCATACTCTGCTTCATTTTTAGTGGCTTGCCATAGAATTTGTAGAACGTATTTGAGCTGTTTTCCATCTGGTGCAATAAGTAGTACTCCAGCTCCTGCCCCTCCTAGTATCAAAGATCTATCGAAGTACATTTTCCAATAATCCAGGATGGCATCTGGAGTGGGTTGCTATATTTCAGTCCATTCTGCAATGAAGTCGCTCAATACTTGAGATTTGATTGCCTTTCTTGAAGTGAATTCGATCTTGAGTGCTCCGAGTTCAACTGTCTATTTTGAGATTCGTCCTGTTGAGTCTCGGTTTCTTAGGATATCTTCGAGTGGAAAATCTGTTACGACGATGATTTTGTGATCTTTAAAGTAATGCCTAAGCTTTCTTGATGTTATTAGGATTGCGTAGAGTAGTTTTTGTATGTGAGGGTATCTCACTTTTGATATTGTGAGTACTTCGCTTATGTAGTAGACTGGTCTCTGAACTTTGTAGATGTGTCCTTGTTCTTCCCTGTCGACTATGATAGCAATGCTTACAACTGAAGTGGTTGCAGTGATGTAAAGCATGAGATCTTCACCCTTCTTTGGTGGTACTAATATTGGAGATGTGCTGATGTATGCCTTCAGTTTGTCGAAAGCTTCTTGGCCTTCTTCGTTCCAAGTGAACTTGTCTGTCTTCTTTAGTAGTTTGAAAAAAGGTAGGCCCTTTTCTCCGAGTCTTGAAATAAATCTGTTGAGTGCGGCCATGCAGCCTGTCAATTTTTGTAGGTCTTTTATATCTGCTGGTGGACCCATATCAATTATTGCCCTGATTTGTTTTGTGCTAGCTTTGATTCCTCTCTGACTGACTAGAAATCTGAGTAGTTGTCCTGATGATACGCCACATACGCATTTATTTGGGTTGAGTTTCCACTTTCATCTTTTGAGATTGTCGAAGATTTATTGTAGATCTTCTATTAGAGAATCCAGGTTCTTTGTTTTGACGATGACGTCATCCACATATGCTTCCGCGTTTTTTTTTTCGATTTGATCTCCTAAACAAGTCTCAATTGCTCTTTGATAAGTTGCTCTGCGTTTTTGAGTCCGAAGGACATTGTTTTGTAGCAATTTGCTTCGAACGAAGTGATAAAAGAGGTCTTGCTTTGATCTTCTTCTTTTAGTGCGATCTGGTGATATCCTAAGTAGCAATCTAGAAAAGATAGCAAAGCTGCTCCTGCTGTAGAATCCACTATTTGATCAATCCTTGGTAATCCGAACGGGTCTTTCGGACAATGTTTGTTGAGATCGATGTAGTCGACACACATACGCCATTCGCGTGCGTGTTCTTTTTGTGTACAAGAACTGGGTTGGCTAACCAATCTAGATGTAAGATTTTTCTTATAAAGCCCGCTTTGCCGATAATTTGGCTATTTCTTTCTTTATTGCTTCCTTCTTATCGGGTGAGAATCGGCATAACCTTTGTTCGATTGGTCTTGCTCCTTTGTTGACTTCAATTTTGTGCTCAGCCAACTCCCTTGGGACTCCTGGCATATCAGCTGGTTTTCAAGCAAATATGTCTTTGTTGTCCCATAAGAAGTTGGTGAGCGTGAGTTCCTATTTGATAGGTAAGTGTGCACTGATAGTGGCGGTTTTGGATGGGTCGCCAATCCCTAGATCAATCTTTTTGGTGCCCTCACCTTCAGCTGTGGTGAGGATGCTTTATTTTTTGGCTGAAATTTCCAATTCTTCTGCTCTTACTTCGGCTGTTGCCGAGTTGATTTCTCCTTGAACTTTTAAAGATATCTGTATGGCTTGTACATCGTATTCATAGGCACGTTTTAGATCTCCTCTGAGAGAAAGTACTCTGTGTGGTCTCGGCATCTTAAGTAGTAGATAAGGATAGTGAGGTATAGCTAGGAATTTTGCTAGTGCTGGTCTTCCCAATATTGTATGATAAGATGATTCAAAATCTGCAACTTCAAATTTGATAAATTTTGTACGGTAATTTGTAGGAGTTCCAAATGTTACTGGTAGTGTTATTTGCCCGAGAGGCATTGCTATGCCGTAGAACGGTACACTTGTTGGTGTAATTATTTTTGAAAATTCTGGCCCCATCTTCCTTAGGGTGTCAGCAAATATGATGTTGAGTCCTGCTCCTTCGTCAATGAGTACCTTGGTTACTGTTATTGCTGCAATTGTTGGTCCGAGTACTAGTGGATATAGTCCTGCGTTTCCGACACTTGTCCATTGATCCTCCCGTGAAAATTGTATTGGATATTGAGACCAATTTAGATATCGTGGAGTAGCTGGTTCCGCTGCCGTGATTGTTCTCCAGGCTAGTTTGTCTTCTTGTTTGGTTCTAGAACTAGAGACCCCTGAGAATATTACTGTCACTGTTGCTCTTGGGTTTTGAAACCCGGTGTCTGCTGGATCATTATCTTCTTTTTTCTCCCTGTTTTCTTCTTTTTCTTGTCTGTCTTTTTTTATATATCTTTCTTGAAATATCCGACATTCTCCCATTGGGTGAATTCCGGTTGGGTGATAAATGCATTTTATTTTCTCGAGTTCTTCAAATTTTCTAGCCGGGTAGAATTTCTTTCTTTCGGTGGCGGCCACCGTGTTGTCTGAATATCTCTTCTTATTGTGGCACTCCTGTCTATTATCAGGATTGCCCCACCTTCCTGAGTTGTCTTATCTATCCGAGTTGTTTCTTCTATCTAAGTTGTTTCTTCTATCTTGGTTGTTTCTGTTGTCTGGGAATCTTTTCCTTGTTTTTCTTCTGCTGTGATCATTTTTTCTACGTTCTCTTGAATTCTTTGTTTGTTCGTGGGTTTTCTTTGCGAAGTCGTGGAACATCCATCTTACTCTTAAGCCATATGAGAATGCTTCAATCACTTCTCTTTCGGTAATGTCGTGTACTTGTGCTCTTAGCTCCCTAAATCTTCTATAAAAATCTCTGAGGCTTTCTCCCTGATTTTGCTTTAAGCCTTTCAACTCGGCTTGCATTATTGGGTGTATGAGTATCCCCGCAAAATTTTTACAAAAAACATTCTGAAGGTCTCCCCATGTTTTGATTGATCCTGGGCGTAACTTGTCGAACCATTGTAGTGGTAATGTTTCTAGTGCCATTGGAAAGAATAATACTTTAGTGTCGTCATCTCCTCCGGCTAATTCAATCGACCGGGAATAGATCCTGAGCCATTGTATTGGTTCTATCTTGCCATCGTATTTTGAGTGATTTGATGGTTTAAACTTGTGAGGTAGTCTGACTGTGAGTAGTCTTCCCAAGTGAAGCGAGGAAATCTGTCGGGTATTTTTTTTCTGGGTTTGTAGTCGAAATCCGCTTGGTCGTCGATCTTGTAGGTGACCTAATGGGGCTTCGAGGAGGGTTGGGCGGTCTCTCCCTATTTTCTCCCGTTCTCTCGGCCCATCGTGAGGTGGTTGGGTTCTTCTGTGGTGGCTTGGGACGGATAATCTTTCGAATCGCGGAAACTCTCCGACTTCTTTGGCTTGTCTGCTCGTAAGGTATGCGACTAGGGGGTACTCGGTCATCTTGTATTCTTTACGTAGTAGTTCTGAGTAAATTTACGAGTTTGGCTTGTTCTTCACTTGGTCGCGGTATAGCATCAATTTTATTGATCAATTCTTGTATTTTGTCAATGGGGTCAAGTCGAGCCCTTTCTGCCGATGCTCGCCGCCTCTCCTCGCCTTCTTTCTCAGCTCTTCTTTCATTGTACTCGGCTAGTTCTTCTTCGTATTTGCGCCATGCTTCCTCGCTGTTGGTATTTCTAACATCATTACTAATTAACGAGATTAGAAACACATGGTATGAAATTAATTTGTCATTAACAACTAGCCACTTTATCTCTCACCAATATCCCTAAGCATTAACTAGATTGTCATCCCTAATTGTATATGCTAAGGATAAAATATAGGTTTATATATATGTATCAATCAATATGACTAGGCAGAAATATCGATATAAACTAAGAACAGTTCTCAAGTTTTACGTATAATTATACCATTGTAGCATTTTACCTAGGGAGTTCTACCAAGTTGTCGATTTATATTTATACCAATCGGGAAGGTCTATGTAGGACTTATAACTACAACTTACACTATTGATGTGAAAGATAAATCATAACTAGAATTCTACTCATAACAGGGATAAGTCACGTGATAAAAGATATATGATAAATAATAATCAGTCATCATAAATAGATAAACATCGAGCTCTTCTAGTCATAGTAATAGCTAGCCAATGGATAGACTCAGAAATAAACACTAAGGTAATTCAATAACTACATCAATGAATAACTCTAATTAGTGCAATTACATCTAGCAATCATTGTGATCACATGTAAAGGGGCATCAACTAGGAAGGATGTGAAACAGAGTCATTATCCAACTTCGCGACCGTGCCCTGCTAGTCCTACGTACGGGGGATAGACTACAGAGGAACCAACGCAGTTGTCACCTGCGCGGACTACCACACGACGCAGCACATCAGGGTGCACTCGCAGATAAACAAGATATCTAGATACCGCGTCTACATATTGTCTACCATCTACCCATCGATCGCTTGGGTAAACGCTATACGAGCAATTACATGAATTCAATAAGATCAAACCAACTATCCTAGACATATAATCAAAGTCGACAATGACTACTGCAATTAAGAATATATAAGAGATTAAGAACAATGTTGACTGAATCATAATATTGAATAAGAGCAAAGTACTAGAACTATACCGAACTCCGCGCTCCGCATTGCAGGCGCCGTGGGCTCCAGATCCCGAAGAACTAGAACTCTTCTACTTCTAATCTAACTAGGCTAAAGCTATGAACTAGAGAGGCTCTGATGAACTAGAGAAGGCTCTTGATGGCTTGATGTCCAAATGACTTGATGCCTCCAGGGAGGGGGGTCTGCCCCTTTATTTATAGCCCGGTGGGATGAACGTGCGCCACAGGATCAAACCGACTTAACCAAGGGCCGAGATGACTCCTCATAGGCGGTGGAAGAAGACTCCAGAAGATGGGGGGCAAACCCTAACTTTGGGCGCCGGCCGGGCGCCCGGGGGGGGGCCGCCCCACTTGGTAGCCCCTGTGGGCCCCGCTGCTTCGGGTGTCTTCTAGATACTTCCTGAGCCTGATGACGATGTTTTGCCTTCGTGATTACGTTTCGTGATAATTATGCACTCTAATCCCTCTTTTATGCTTTTTTGAAATAATCCCCGAAAAATACCGAATATATAAAACTTGTGGAAATTGTCGGTTAAAACCCTAGACTAGTGTGTATTCATGTATCCTTTTGTGTCTAAAGTTCTAATAAAAGTTGACGTTATCCACCGTCTACACCTGCGCTCTTGAACTCGGTTCCTTCTTCCTCCTCTTTTCTTGTTTTTTCTTTCCCTTGCGGCCCTTTGACTATCGGGTTTCTCTATCTCGGGTCATGGAGTCGGGTAGGATATCCGCCGATTCTTCTGAGGATCTGTAGTCAGGTTGGACTGGCGGTACCAGCGGTTGCCTGATCATGAATACTTCTTTTTGTGCATGGAGCGAGTACTCGGATTCTTCTTCTTCTAAAGATCTTCCATATTGAAAAGGGAGGGAGATGGGGTACTTATCTCGTTCGTTGATGCTTATAGTGAGATCATTAGATTCCATCGCCTTTGAATAATCTTTTGATATGTTCTTACCGTGTTGTCGAGGCCGTAGAGAAAAGAACTTGGTGTGTTTGGTAGATTTGGTCTTGAGGCTTCTTCTTCAGCTATCTTGAGTTTTGAAAAGATTTCGTGTGTCTCCGGTTCGGGTTCTTAAAGTAGTCGACCGTGGAGAGCTCCGTAGTCGTCTGCTTTGCAGATTCAGCTTTCGAAGACGAAGGTTGAGCCCTTTGAGAAGAACATTGTGTGTAGGTCCGCTGAGCCCTTGACGCCGACGCCGCCAAGGCCCCTACCCGCGCCGCCACCGCGGTGTTTTACCACCGATAGCACGCCATGGGGTTCCCGCAGCAGTTGATTTGGATCTCAGCGGTTCACGCAAGAGACACTCGGTTTATCCTGGTTCGAGCCCTCGTCGTCGAGTAAAAGCTCTACTCCAGTCGGTCTTGGCCTTTTGCGTTGGATTGATGTATAATTTGTGTTGTTGTTCGCTCTTACAATAAGGGTGTTCTGACTCCTTTTTATGAGAGAAAGCAGTCAGAGCTTTGGTTCTAATCCTAGTCGGACTAGTAAAAAGAGTTCTGTTCCTATTACAGGAGTTACTTTCTATCTGTCTAACTAGAATAGGACGACATCTACTCGAATCGGTCTTCTTGCTTCGTCTTGTGGACCCGTCCGATCGTGAGTTATGCCGATAGGGGGGACCGTCTTGGTCCCGTGATCGACGACTACATTTATAAATTATTTTAATTAATTACGTAAAAATTATAGATCAAAAGTTACAACAACAACTTTATATTAAAATATATCATATTATATGTTCATTTGTAGATCTACTCATATGAAGTCTAAGGAAATTAGATTTTCTATTTTTTTGATTTTTCTACGATTTACTATGATTTTTCAAAGTTTTGGATAAAATAAATAAAAAAGAAAAAAAAGACTAGCAAAAATTTTGTATTAAAGCATACCATATTATATATTTATTGTATAGATGTACTCATATGGAGTCCAACAAAATTAAATTTTCTATTTTATGGTTTTTTGTGATTTACTATGATTTTTTAAAAATTCAGCCAAAATAAATAAAAAAAGATAAAACCACTGTTACTGTAGCAAAACCACCATCAAAACCACTTCAGGGAGGAAAACGCATGGTTTGAAAAGTTGAGGGAGATTGTTTGTCCAGTTTTGGGGCTCAGCAAGTAGACTTTTTTCTTTTTTATTTGCATGCTGGCCTGCAAAAAATAGAGATCCAAATTTACTTCCAACTTCAGTCCAAGACCCTATTGCTGGGGGAGGGATAGGGTCCTTCTGTTCCTAGGGGCCTGAAACTATATTTTAGGAGTCCTCCTAAAATAGGAGTATAAATAGAAGGCCCAATGAAATTATTTTTTTACTTGAACTCCTCAAAATTATAATAGGGGTCTATTTAGGAGGTCCATAGGAGTTGCTCTAAGTTTAGGCCTCATTTGGCCGGGCTTCAGGTGCTCTTGCTGTGGCTCCAAGCGCACTCTTGAACACTGTAGCGTATTGTAGTACCAAAATGTCTCCGGTCCGTCAGGCCAAAACGCAAAACAGGAGTCAGTGGAGCTGGTGTTAGGAGGCTTCTCCGACGCTGTCACAGTATCTCTACAATATTTTATTATAGTGGTTTGGTGATTCATGAAAACTAGTGAGTACTACTAATATGTGCTTTACAGAGGATATTCGCGTAGAGTTCGTCAAGCTGCAGCCACATGGAGGTTCTTGGCCTCGAGTTAATATCAACTCGTGAAGTATATTTGCAGGGATATTCGTGGAGATTAAGGATATTCTAGGGTCAAGTGTAAACTTGATGCTTGGAGAGTCGGAGGTGCTTGACGCAGTGTGTAGGTCGTCTTTCAATCTTTGGCGATACTATTGAGAGGAGCTCAAGACTACTAACTTGATGGGAATTCAGGTTCAAAGCACTTGAAGTTTTTAAGTCAAGAATCTCAAAGAGATCAAATTAAATGAGATCGAACTTAGAACAACCTAAAAATATAGTTAGAACAAACTAAAAATATGCATCGGGACAATGCACCGGATGATTGACTGACTCCATCCAGTGGCGGATGCAGGTTGGGAATTAAGGGGGGGCTAAGCAATGGAGATTTAGGGACTAAAGCTAAATATTAACTATAATTTAAAGCTAAGTAACAGTGTTTAATGAAGAAAACTGGTTCATTAGGGGGGGCTGTAGCCTCGGCAGCCCCCCCTGTAGATCCGCCGCTGACTCCATCTAGTGGTATTGTGCAGCCGACTCACTTAACATGGCCACCGAAGTTTACCATATGGTTCAGTACAACTGTGTGACACCTAATCAATGTTTTCAAAATGGCTGGTTGCATTGAGCCTAGTCACCTGGGGACCATCCAGGACAATTAGTCATGGTCCAAAACGATTAATTGACTCTGGACGAGTCCTCTGGTCGTCGCCTACATATAGAGGCTAATATATACCATATATAATATATAGTTATATACTACATGTTCTAGGCTCTAGATAGGTCAATTAGCCACTTATCTAGCTACTGCAGAGCCCTTTCTTGTCTTGCTGGCTACTGCTGCCAAACTAAAATTATAGAAAAATAAAGGAGCAGCCATAAGGAAGTGAGGGAGGGTAGCTTGAAGGGATGAAGGGAGGGAGGAGCAGCTAGAAACCAGAAGGGAGAGGGGAGAGGAAAGGAGGGGTAGCAATGGAGACAAATACTACCGCCGGACGGCAGAGGTGAGAGGAGTGTGTGTTCTATTGACTTCGGGTGAATGAGAGGCCGAGGGAGTGAGGGGCAGGGGAAGAAGAGAAACCCTAATAGGCTTCGCCAAAATATAAGGTAGCTAGCTAGGCCTAATTCAGAGATGCAAATCGAAACGACCGATTAATCTTGATTGGACAGTGACTAATTGGACGGCCAGGTTCCTAGACAGTTTGGCCGAGTCGGAGTGCCTGGTCGAGTAGCTCCAACCGCCTACGATGATTAGTTATGATTAATCGGACATCTTGAAAACATTGCACCTGATAGATCTCGTGTGTCACCAGGATCTTCCTTTTAGAGTGTTTAGTCTACCGCTATCTAAGGATTTCTTTTTAGTATGATCATGTTCTTCCATTTTGTGGGATCTTTTTTTACCTTCCACCCTGTTATATTTACCGAGGTCAGCCGATTCCAATAAAATCCTAAAATTTCTTAGGGTTTGTTTGAATGACTACATATAAATACACCTCAATCCATACAGTTTGAAAAGAATTAAAGTGAAATTTGAACTAAAATACATCTCAAACTCTCAAACCATATGAATTTTCTCTCAAACCATATGGATTGAGGTTTATTTGTGTACAACCAAACAAGACCTTAATAAATTTTTCATACCTAGCTTAACTATCGTTTTAGTGGAGCTGATCCCGACGCAATATAGCTTCACCGCTTCACCCCTGCTGTTAATTATATATTGTATAACTCTAAAACTTAGAAGACTTGCTCAGTATATTTTTTAGATGGTTCCATTTAACTTGCTCTTTTTTTACGTATAAGAACTCCCTTATTTTTCCAAGGATATTTTTAGCTTCATTAACCATAAGGCCTCTACATTAGTATGATCTTTTTAGTAAAACTTTACCATGCATGTGTTGTATGTAGACTAAGGTCGCTGATTCAAGCTTTTTTAGCCAACTCAACCCTTTTAGACCATCCGGTTCTTTCAACCAGTATTCAAATTTCGAGTCCATAATTGTATTACCTGCTGATGCAATTCATAGATTTACTAAATTCAGGCAGGCAGGATACAGACCCTTTATAACACTTCGTTTCTTGAGCTCAAATATACATTGCCAGATACTTGGACGCCCAGCTTGACAAAAAGAATACAGGGCTACGAAGAAAGAAGAATGAAAACAGGACCGTCAACACGGTCAGGAAACATAAACCCTGACACGGATTTCGCAACCTGTACCATATAGGGGGAATACAGCCCTTGGCGGCCCAAATGGCTTCAAAAGAACTGAGAAAATAAAGAACGGGGCTAGGTAATGTACTAAGGTAACGGACTAAACTGACCAAATTTGGATTCTCCAAATCTAGGTTCCTAGCAACTTGTAGCTATAATTGTCCATCAAGCCATCATGGTTAGGTTTTGCTCTTGAACTTGCGCTGTGCTTTCAGGTCAACTACAACGACAGTGATGTTGTCTTTGCTCCCCTTCTGAAGAGCAAGCTTTGACAAGCATTCAGCAGCCGCTTGAGCAGCTGGGTCTGCGGAATCACCAACCCGTGGGGCTGATGATGAGCCTGTGCCATTCTTTTTGTGCCACAGAAGTATCCGCTTGCGAGCAACTTCACATACCTCTTCATTTGACATTACGTCCCAGAGGCCGTCGCTGGCAAGAACAAGGCACTCATCATCCTTAGCCCGTGGAACTATTGTTACCTCTGGGACTGGGATTATCCATGGCTTCAGATATCTGTCACCTGCAACAAATAGAACCCATTAAAGGTCTGATCATATAATACATGCTTCTGTATCTTGGAATCATAACATGTTCGGAGTATTGTCCACTTAGGGTAACATAACCAATACCAAGAAAAAAGTCCTCTGTGGTCCTTGCTAATGCACGGAAGAGACCTAGCAACTCACTTTCATGACATGTCAAAGTTCATAGAAGAGGAGAAAAATAAAGGTATATTAGTGTAAAGGTATATGTTCTACACTAGTGTCAAAGATCTATACATTTCTTGTGCTACTAGTATATAGAACTAAAACAGTGAACTCCATTAGTTTGTATGTATCATACACAGACAAACATCAAAACTCTGTAGAATTACAATAGAAAACATTCTACTTCAGAAGTCAAGAACTTTATAAGCATTCAGCAGAACATCAAAGGTGTAGAATGCCCAGAAATGAGTGCACTTTGAGGATGTTCGGAGTCAAGCCAATAACCTGCCCAAACTCCATTAGTTTGAATGCACCATGCTATTGGCATGACGGCACCAAGAGGAGAAGGGGAAGGGAAAGTAGTGCAATTTGCCAAACATGCCCAGGACCTTGTGCATTAGACCATCTGTTTGAATTCGCTTCTGTATATTTACGAGTTTCATGGAGTCTCTTTGAGAGTTTGCTTAGTATTTCAAAAGAGCAGGAAAGAAAATACGTAATCAACATCCATATGCATACCTATGCAAATTCCCCAACTCTAAATTGAATACCCATATTAAATCATGTTCAACTGCGCTGTGACGAAACTAACTAAAAGGTTTCAGCAACTTGTTGCACACCCCCCCAAAAAAAAAAACCAGCAGCCACAAATAAATAACTACTTGAAAACACAAAGCAGCAAGACAGCACAAATATGAGAGACTGTGCTTAGAGAAGGATATAAAACCAAGCATCCATCGCCCCCATGGTGTACAAATTTATCCTCAGGTGCTCCCTAATGCACAACCGTTAAAAAGGTCTTAGTTAGGGAGCAGAATGGAGCAGGGGGAGGGGGAGGGGGGGTTATTTTCTAGGCTGCCTGGTTTCCCCAGGCTCACAAAGCAACCAACGGTAGAGCATAGACATCAGAACAAGAGTATAGGCAAGATCTATCAAAGGGACATGACCAAACCATATGACTACCAGGCCTCTGTAACTTTCAACCATGTATGGAACCAATTAAGTATCATCACAAGGTATTGGTCTCATGATGTTTCGGGATACGTAATTTTTCTTCCCTCTACGACAGTGCTCCCATAATTCCACAAGAAGGATTTCTTTTAACCATTGCAGGACCCTGACCTTTCTTGGCCAATAGAAACTTGAGACAGCATCAAATAAGTGGAGGTGGAATCAGAATATTCACGGTACAAGGAACATTGCATATAGGATCTTTGGATGCTCAATTTGAACAGGATCTGAATTCAGTGCCATGTACTACATCATAACAAAGGGCACAATCCATTTTCATGGGCTCATGGCTTCCTTGAATTTAACAGTTCTAGGGAAGACATGCAGTGCTTGGAAATCAGAACCTACATAAATAGTACAACACAGGAGAGCCTGGGAAGTATGAAAATCATGTAATATACAATTTGGAATAATGCTAACATGAACAAAATGGTTCCTTGCCACTTAATAAACACAGATAGTTGCTCACATGAAAGCCAGAAATTTTTTTTTTTTCAACAAGTAACAGAAATTAAATCAGCTCTAATATAACATTTCCATTTTGCTAGATAACTTATCATTATCATGCTAGGTTGCTAATTTGTCCAACTACTTTTTTGTAAAAAAAAATGACAGCAGAGTAGCATCAACAATTAATCAACACAGATGAAATTTAGATAACGGTCCTTCAATGCATAACATTTTCTCATATGTGGATGAACTAGTAAACCAAATAGTAATTCATTAACAGAAATTTATTCAAATTCCGTAAACCAAAGTGACTTATTATATAGTAAAGCAGTGTGCTGGAGAGTAATAAAAGGCATACCAATTGATCGTGACATTGCAAGAACACCGAAAACTTCGGTAACCATTCCATTGTATGACCTTGCCACCTTCTGCCTCAATCCTTGCATACTCATCCTCCCTGTTAGGCTGAAGAACAAAGAGAGCAAAACAGTCAACATCTAATTAACATGTGAACTGAAAGGTCAGGCAAATAAACAGCGTTGCAGTAGAGCTTTACTTTATGATCCACTGACAGAGGCACGGGCTGCTTGCCACGGCAGAGCACCGCCCGTGAATCTCCGCAATTGGAGACAATGATGTGCGAGGAGCAGATGGCAGCGACAACTGCTGTTGAACCAACAGTCTCAGGTGCCACAGGTTCTGGTGTGAGCGCCACAGCAGCAGCGCTTGTGCCTGCTTCGCCACTGCCTCCCCTGATCGCCTTGCCCGCAACCTCGTCATCGACTCTAGCAAAAGAATCCACAAAGGCCTTTTCCCACTGTTTCTTGAACTCCATGTCTTCCAAGTTAGCTGCACACAAGGTCTCCTCTATCCTGCTCAGCTGCTCCAGTAGGGCCACATGTAGGCGTTCCCGACAGTAATTTGCAACCTACAACGAATTGAGCAAATGCCACTCAATGCAGCTGCTGTACCAACAACAAAAAGCCTGTTCGATTTACATAGTCTCTGATATGACATGAGTACCAAAAATGAGCCTGCTAATAGGAAGTCATTAATGAACGGTAAGCATACCTGTGCACCGCCGTGTCCATCATAGACACCAAAGAAATGCGCAGGTAAGCGGAACGTCATGGGATCGAGCCCATCGACCACCGCATTCCCAGTGAGCATCCAGAGTGGCACGTCAAAGAATCGCGGCTCTATCGCAACGGCATCCTCCATCTCTGGGCGGCGGCCGCATATGGAAGTGTAGCCCCACAGCGGCACGCAGTCGACGGCGAAGACACTCCTCCCACCAGCCGCGACCCTGGCCTCCGCCTCGACCGTGGCCGCAGACGCGGCCGAGTCCTCGAACACCATAGGGCCACCCTCCGCGCCGGAGAAACCCAGCCCAACCCCCTCGAAGTCAGCGCTAGCCACGCTACTGCAGTCGCTGGCCACCGAGCACGGGCTCCCGGCCACAGACGCGGCTCCGCCTTCCCCTTCCCCTTCCGGCGCCAGCGCGTCGTCGTCCACCGCCGAGGACGTCCTGACAGGGGGCACGGAGACCCCCTCCATGGCTCCCACGACCGCCGCGGCAGCGATCGGGTCCGCGGCCGCGGCGGCGATCAGCGTGAGCCCAGCCGCGGCGGGGCTAAAGGTCGTCGCCGGCGGCGGCGCGGCGAGCGGCGGCACGACCGCTACGACGTCCTCCATCCCTCCTCCTCCAGCCTCCCCTCCGCCGCCGCCACCTCCTCCAGGGTCACCCTCCCACTGCAGCTCAAGCCCTCCGCAGACGCACCGCATCGCTCGCGCTCCCGCTACCCCTCCGCCGCCGCCGCCTCATGTGGCTCCAGATCTGCGCTGATCCGGCCCCAAATCCCGGCGCCCGAGCCTCGCGCGGCTCCGGAGGCAGGCACACGCGGATCCAAGTCCAAGCCCCCGAATCGCGCGCCAAAGCACACACAGGGGAGGCAACAACGCCCTCCTCGTGAGTCGTGAGGAAGGAAGGAACTCAGGAAGGCGAGTAGCGGCACCACCACCAAAGTGCTTCTTCGTACAGTAGCAAGCAAGGCAGGTGGCCAGCAGCGCCCCGCCCTCCTCGACCTGGGGGGCAGGCAGCCGGGAAGCGGAGGGAGATTTGGCAGCCGCTGGGTAACGTACGTTGAGCTGGGTAATTGCTGCGGCTCGGCAGCCGGGAGTTACCGCCAGGCAGAAAGGAGGGAGAGGCGACGGGGAGGAAGTGGGGAGGGCAGGACAGCTACGTGCACTCCGTGCGCGCGCGCGCGCGGGAGAGGACAGGTGTCGAGGCCGCGCCGGTGGGGGTGGGGGGGACGGGACGCGCGGGGCCGCGGGGATCGGGTGCGCCGCCGCGAGCACCCGGCAGCGGCGGGGCTACGGGGGCGCGTGTCGAGGAGCGGAGGGGGGCGCGTGGAGGCGGGGCTGGGGCCCGCGGGGTACTAGGCCTGTGAGGTGGAGGGATGGGAGTGGAGTGATGGGAGGCGTACTGCTTCTGTCTGGAGGCGTACGGCTTCTCAATCATCGCCTTGCTTGTCAGGTTTGGCCTGCCACTGCCGTCTGCCACAGTGCCGCGGTGCTGTTGCGATGGCCACGTCTCATGTTGCCTGCTGGCTGCTGCTAGCAGCTTCCCGGATCAAAAAAAAAATGTTTTGCAATATTAGGCTATCTGCACTCATCATCCTCTATTTTCATTCTCTATATATCCTAGTTATTAAGATTCTCTCCTCTATATATATTTCTCCTGCATCCATCATTCTCTATATCTCATACTTATACTCCCTCCGTCCCATTGAGTTTGTCACCTTGGACTCCGTCTTGCCATCTTGTTTGATCATTCGCCTTATTCAAATTTTTTTGTATAAATATAATTTATTTTATTATGACTTCTTTTATCAACAAAGATACTTAAATATTGATTGATTTATTTTATTATTTGCATAAATATTTTAAATAAAATGGATGGTCAAACATGAAGTCAAAAAGCTAAAACGACGATCTCCATGGGACGGAGGGAGTACCAACTAGTAACAACGGCCCCACTTGTCACCATCTATAAATTTTATCCAAATATATCCATATGAGATCTTGTTTTGAAGGATTTATTGAAACAAATTTAATGATGCAATCGGAATTTAATTTGGTTTTTCGGTTTATGAGTTATACTCCGAATAACATGTTTTAGCAAAAGAATTGGTGGGACCCACTGCATGCAGTTACCTTTTTCTCCTCTCTCTCCTGTCTGTCTCCCGGTTTCTCTCCCTGCTTCCTCTGGCTGTGGCCCCCTCACTGGATTTCGTGTCGCCTGGAACTCGCCAGATTCACCGGAATGCGCATGCGTAGGGGACGGTTTTACCGCACCAGCTGCAGACAATCATCCTGTAAAAGTGCTGATGTGGAGGAGTACCGGTGATTTGGTACCGACCCCAATGCGGACAAAATTTTACAGGATATATTTCTCCAACCAAGGGGATGTTTAGTTGAGGGGGTGAAAATTTTTGGGTGTCACATCGATGTTTGACCGGATGTTGGAATGGATTTTCGGGCACTAATTAAAAAACTAATTTTATAACTCGTCTGGAAATGACGAGACGAATCTTTTCGTTACTGTAGCACTTAAAAATAATTATGTGGGTTACTGTAACACTTATGGCTAATCAAGGAGTAATTAGGCTCAAAAGATGCATCTCGTCGTTTACATCCAAACTGTGCAATTAGTTTTTATTTCGTCCCACATTTGATGCTCCATGCGTGTACCGCAAAAGGGGGTAAAAAATTTTGGGCCAACTGAACACGCCCGAGACCAAATTCTCGTTAAATTGGGCCTTGTTTTCTTTCCCATATTTTCATAAGTTTTTTTCACTCTCTCCCCATCACATCAATTTGTACCCGCATACATGAAGCATTAAATGTAAGTAAAAAATAACTAATTACACAGTTTAGTTATAAATCATGAGACGAATCTTTTGAGCCTAGTTGGACCACGGTTGGACAATACTCCCTGCGTCCCCCGAATCTTTGCAACTCCTAGAATCCGTGCCAGGTCAAACTTCTTTAACTTTGACCAACTTTATAGAAAAACGTATCAATATCTATGATATAAAATGAGTAACTTATAAAAATACATTGTATGATAAATCTAATGGTACTAATTTGGTATCATACATCTTAGTACTTTTTTCTAGAAATTTAGCCAAAGTTTAAAAAGTTTGACTTAAGACAATTTCGAAGTTGCGGATTCAGTGGACTGAGGGAGTATTTGCCAATATAAACGAAAATGCTACAATTAAGCTTCGCATGCAAGTTTCTTGCAATCTGAATAAGACCTTGGTTTAACTAGGAAAAGTGTCCGTGTGTTGTTATAGATTAATAATATATTTTAAATATCATAATTTTTTGTATCGGATCCTTATTTAAAAATTGATCATCGGATCACTACTCCCTCCATCCCAAATTATAAGACGTTTGATTTTTTTTGACATCACGTTTGACCACTTTCGTCTTATTTAAAAATTTTTAGAAAACATCACTTCTTTTGTCATGGCTTGCTTTATTAATGATAGTTCTTCAAGAATAATTTAAATTTAATAATATTTGTATAAATTTTTTGAATAAGATGAATGGTCAAATTTAAGTTAAAAAAGTCAAACGTCTTATAATTTAGAATGGAGGAAGTACTGTTTTTTATCTTTAAACCGCGAGCAAGTAGAAATTCTAGGTTATCTAAAAAATAAAGTAAATAAAGGGTTGGAGATATAAATATTACACGTATTTTTTTTATAAATCGAGTTAAACTTATGACACACATATCTAAAGGGACAAAAATTTTAAGACGGAGGAAGTATGCTTACAATAAATGAAATTTTGAATTAAGGTTACAAAGGCTCTTTTTTTTTGAGTGGACGGGCTTTTTAATAAAGCTCTTAATACCTCATAGATTTTTAAGCCTATACGAAGGCCCATTGCAAAAAAAAAAAAAAAAAAAAAAAAGAATCCTGCTCGCCGTCTCTCACCCTCGCTCGAGCGTGAGTGCGTTGACCTACGCCCGCCTCGCCGCCCCATTGGCCAACTCGCCCCGCCGCCAGGCTCCTAGCGTGCAGCGCCCGAGGCCCCATTCCACCACCATGCGCCATTGACGGCTGCCGAGCGTCCCCAGCTGCTCTGCGCATGGCTGCAGGCACCGCTTCGGACGCTGAGCTGCCGGGCTGCCCTCCGCTGCTCCGCGTAGGCGCGCGTGAAGGCGCAGCCTCGCCCCGCAGGCCGCCGCAACGACTGCCGGCCGCCTTCCGACAGTCCGACTCCGACTCTCCTAGGTCGGCGAGGTCACTGCTGACTGCTGCTGAATTGTTGTATGAATTCTGCAACTATTTATCTTTTCAATTTCTAGTTCTCTACTCAATATTTCAAGTGCATTGTAAAATGGAAGCTGATTTTAAACTTTGGATGATGGATTTGCAGCACAATGAACACCATGAATTTGCAATCATTTTTTTGTCTGCATACTGTCCCAGATCAAGAAACGGAGCTCCTTATGTGTTCCGCACCTAAGTGCAGCATCCAGCGACTTGGTTGGTCGTGGAGGATCTACGATTGGAGGCCGACGGGCACTGTGCAGCCTCGTTGCCTGCTCCCCGTGCCGGCCGCCGGACATCTCCGCTGCTCCATGTAGGGTCACAGACACCGCACCGGCTGCCGGGCTCCCGTATGCCTGGCTCCGAGCAGGCGCGCGTGAAGGCGCAGCCCCGGAGCACGGGCCACCGCGACGACTGACGTCCGCCCCCGACACCGACGCCGGGCGCGAGAGACGGGCGAGGCGGGAGCCATGGGAAGAAATGTGTGCCGTAGACGATCCGGGGAGCATCTGCGTGGGCTGAAGGATTGAGCGTGCGGAGACTGTAGATTGGGCCGTTGGGCCAAAATAATGAACTGGATGAAAAATCTGGATGCAAGACTGATAGGAAACATTTCTAAAAAAAAGACTGGACTGGAAATAGAAAAAACGGAAAAGAAATAGGAAAGAAAACACGGTTTACTTGAGGTTACCGAGATCGACCCGCATTAGTATTAAGTTGGACGAAAAAATATAGGTTAAGTAGAGAATAGAGAGTAGAGATATATATGTGTCCATGTTTGAATACATATTTTCAAATGCTCAAATCACATTTTTTATGTTGATATCCAATCATACTACATCTGACATACGTAGTAGTAGCTGATTCGTATTCGAATCCACATCTAACTAAAATAAACAAATATAATATCAATGATTAGCCTGTTCATAGCGGATATTGTTTACTTCTTGATGAGCAGCTACCGCCGCTTAAAAATAAGCCGAAGATGAACCAAACAGACGGATATCCGTCCTCATTTGAGCCATTTACATCATACTCTCTCCATCCTAAATTATATGATGTTTGACTTTTTTGATAGCAAGTTTGACCACTCATCTTATATTCGAAAACTTTTACAAAATATTACTTTATTTGTCGTGACTTGCTTTATTAATACTAGTTCTTAAAAATAACTTAAATTTAGCTATGTTTGTACAAATTTTGAATAAGACGAATGGTCAAACTTGAAGTTAAAAAATCAAAAGTCTTATAATCTCGGATGGAGGAAGTAATTATTACCAAGCATATGTTCCCTTGGCACCAGAATAATAATAAACACAGAGTACTCATATTTTATATATGGAGGAATAAATTGATTTAATGTTAAATTAATTTTATTATAGAAAGTCATATCAATAGCTTTATACATGAAAGATGTTATTAATTTAAGGGTAATTATTTATATCAAATATTAGTACATTCTTATTTTAAAACTAAAGATTTGTTGATTTCTAAATATAGGAAATATTTTTATTTTGGAACAAAGGAGTAATGTACTAGGCATAGCAATATTTTAAGAAAAACTTAATATAGCCTTAAATAAATAATACTATCTCTATTTTAAATTATAAATCATTTTAACTTTTCTCAGTATATTAATTTTGCTATGTACCTACATAAAAAAATATCTAGATACATAACAAAATCTATTATTAGAATATTCAAAGTGACTTGTAATTTAGAATGGGCGGATTACTATATATGTGCTTATAAAAAAGAAATTCGGGGATGCAATGGTTAGTCCGTACACTTCAAAAGTAGAGAAAGTAAAATTCTACTACAATTTATACTAGTACTAGAAATGTCTAGAGGATGTTATTATGGGTTACTCCCTCCTTCTCACAATAACAAAGACATTTGCGGTTCAAAATTTTTCTCTCGAAATGAAATGTCAACATAGGGTGTCGGACCTATAATGCATAAGGCAAAGGCGGGTTCTTTGGCAATGCAAAACGGAGGTGTCCTCTCTCGTCCCACTCATTCTTGCTTGGCTTGGCTTATTTTATTTAAGCTACATGAACGGGCGAGCGACGTGGAACTGCCCCCCGACCACACATGCTTATTTGTTACTCTCGACGGTCTGACCCGCACATGAATGACAAAGTGTAGGGGTAGTATGGTAATTTACCAAGCTCCACTAAGTTCCCACATTTAAACCTATAGGTGTGGTTATTGTGAGAAGGAGGGAGTACGTGGCTGCAAAAGTGACTTATGGTTGACTAAGTTTCTAGTAAATATATTTATATATATGGCTTTAAATAATTCATTATAAAAATACATTTCATAATTATTCTGATAGCATTTATTTAAAACTTTATATAGTTAAAAATGACACTGTTATAGAATTATATCTTTCTAGAAATGTATGGAATACTTCCATTATATTACTTTGAGACAAAGGAAGTAGGCTAAGCAAGTTCCTAATAGTGTTTGGATCCAGTGGCAAACATCTTGCATGTGTCACATCGAATATTATATGAGGTGTTCCATAGGGGTCTTCAAATACACCCGAGTCGTAGCAGATTGTATGGGGTATTACCGAACTCACCGGTGAACCGCGAGATAAATTTTTTAAAATATAAATAATTCGTCATTAGCGGATATTTACTTTGTAACACCATATTGTCAAATTTTAGACCAACTAGACTTAAATATTTATCTCATAATAGTCACAATCTATATAATTTATTATTTTTTAATCTATATTTAATACTCTTTGCATGTGACCAAAAATTTAATGTGACAGGACAAAATTTTTATCCTTAGGAAACAGACACCCGAGTCGTAGCGACTGAGCTCAAATAACGTCCATCGATTTAACGGCCGCAAGATCACTTGTATATACTGTGCATATTAGGCGTGTTTTGGCAAAAGTTTTTTTGAATTGGCTATTGTAGCACTTTTATTGTTATTTGATAATTATTGTCTAATTATAGATTAATTAGATTTAAAAGATTCATCTCGTGATTTTCGGCTAAATCATATAATTAATTTTATTTTTTATCTATATTTAATGTGACATACTCCCTCCATATTCATATTAGTTGACGTTTTTGGACAAGGACACGGTCTCCAAGATCTAACTTTATCCATCAGTTTTTATTAAAATATATAAGAAAAATTAAAAATAAAATTACTTTTATAAAAGTAGGCTTCAAGGCGAATCTATACTTATAAGTTTCACCTTTTTAAACTAAATATTTTAAAAGTTATTGTTAATTTATGTTCCCAATGTTTGACCCAAACCTTGTCCAAAAAAACGTCAACTAATATGAGTATGGAGTAGTACGTGTGTCTAAATATTCGATATGATGGAGAATCTTAAAAAATTTGGGTAACTAAACACAAACATCAAATTTGAGATGTTGTAACTATTAAAAACATAGAACTACTTGTAATTTAGGATAGAGTAGTACTCTCTCTCGTTCTAAATTATTATAAGTCATTTTAATTTTTTGATGCATCTATTTTACTATGTATCTAATTTAGATATAATAATATGTTTAGATACATAGCAAAATAGATGAATTAAAAATATCAAAGCGATTTATAATTTAGAACAGAAAGAATAGTATACTATACATATACTTTACTCTCTCTGTCGCATGGACTTTGTCGTTGAAAAATAGTGCTCTCCTCATAAATCTGACTTTTCAGGACGACATCTTTCACGACACAGGGAGTATAATAGTAACCGAGCGGTACGGTACAGGATTTTACAACATCTTTCCAGAAAAAGGGGGGGGCAAGGTAGCAAGCGGAAAAGAAACGCTGAAAATGACACACCAGCTATCAGCGCTGCCACGTGTTTCTGGCCAAACCTGGCAACGTGACGAGCGGGCAACAGTGCGACACGAGCACGCGCCCGTGCCCCACTCCCAAGCGCCTGCCACCTGGGTAGCGTACTAGCTGCGGCACAGGAAGGAGTAACCGCGACGGCCGAACAGCAAACACCGCATCGCGCTCCCTACGGCGCCCATGTGCGCGCTCCTCTCGCCCTCCGTCAAAAGAAATGGAGCTGTCTGTGGGTCTTCTCTACGGTACCTCTCCAATCTAAGGGGTGTTTGGATGGTGTGGAAAAAGTTTTATCTGTGTCACATCGAAATGTCAGAGGGATGTCGGAAGAGGGTTTTAAATACTAATAAAAAAATAAATTATAGAACTCGTCAGGAAATGATGAGACAAATTTTTTAAGTATAATTAATCCGTCATTAGCGAATGTTTACTGTAGCACCACATTGTCAAATCATGGACTAATTAGGCTTAAAAGATTCGTCTCACAAAGTTATCGCAATCTATGTAATTAATTATTTTTTTAGACTATATTTATTACTTCGTATATATATGACTAAATTCGATGGGACGGGACAAAAACGTTCGATTGGCTGGCAACGGCTGGTCTGGTCTGATACAGCACTGTAGCACTAGGTGGAGTATACTGTAGCGGCTGAAAGGACCAGCCAATTCCAGCCAAAAAATATACCAGCCGAACAAAGACACTATCACTCGCAGATGGGAACCGTGGCCCCGGGCCCAAACGTTAGTCACCCAAACGAGGAAAACGTGGGCCCAGCTTCACAGGACAGCAACGGTGGCCGTCAATTAGAGCACGTGGTTTTTCTCTGCTCCGTCCGTCAAAACTCGCAGGCTCAGGCTATCCGCACTTTTTCTTCTTTATACTGCCTAGTCAGCAAGATTCTCTCCTCTATATCCAATTCTTCCGCATCCATCCATCCTCTATATCATACTCTATCCACTGTGGGGCCACTTATCACTTAATCTAAATATATTCATGTGGGATCTAGTTTTGAAGGATTTATTGCAATAAATTTAATGGTGCAATCGGAATTTAATTTTGATTTTTGGTTTGTGAGATAAAACAGTTTTTACCTTGCAAAATTAGTGGGGCCCGCTGCTGTGTCAGACAGCTCTGCTGCCTCCCGCCTCCTGCCTCCCGCCTCCCTTGCACCGTTCTCGCACGCTCGTGTACCGGAACCACGCTGCTACGCCAGATTTTCCGGAGACGGAAGCTTTCAGTATGGGATTCCGTTCCCCGCTGCAGCCCATTTTTTACGCTAGACGCTGGCATGGACAGAGTACCGGATGCTATCGCGTACCCAGTGCGGGTAGTCTCAGCAGAGGCGGATGGTGGGTCCCTTAGTGTCCGGTTGGCTTGACGTTCAAGAAGCAGCAGCTCGTGGAGCTGGCACTAGTGTAGACGACTAATGCTACGGACGGAGCGATCGATCGATCATTTTCTCTCTCCCTAGGCCTTGTTTAGTTCGTGCGCAAGTTACAAGTTTTTCCACTCTCTCAATCATGTCAATTTCTACCAGTAGAATGGAGCATTAAATGTTAGTGAAAAAAATAACTAATTATACAGTTTCATTGTAAATCACGAGACGAAACTTTTAAGCCTAGTTGGGCCACGATTGGACAATATTTACCAAATACAAACGAAAGTGCTACAGTTGCTCAGATTGCAGAAACTTCAGTCTAAACAAGGCCCTAGTTAATTTAGCTAGTCGTTTTTGCTCGATCGATCGCTCAACTGAACTCAGAGATGGTAGCATCATCACCACCGAGCTGAATTTAGTCCCTTCTCGGCATCTCACTTACAGTGGTTGGTTCGTTTGTTGAATTTCCCATAAATGTTGGCCCGCGAAATGACGGGATTGGACGATCGGAGGCGTGAGCGACCAACACGTGGAGCGAGAGAACCAGCACGAAACCGTAGGGACGTTCGTAAAAAAGCAAAAGGCTACGTGCACAATGGACGGCTTCTTCTTAGCAGTTCGTCTCGACACATTTACGACCAACTTGGGATTTCTGGGCATGGCAAGCTAAAATTATAGTTTGCTAACATTAAAGCTATCAAAATTAGGATACAAAAGTTATAAGTGTATTTAGGTTGACTATGAAAATTAAGGCTTGCCAAATTTCTATTTTATTATATAGTTTATAAGAGCTTTCTCGAGAATTATCAAATAGCAATAAACATTGGTGCGCCAATTCCTTGGTACTTGAATCAATTGATGACTATAAATTTTTGGCGTGCCATAGTTTTGTTGGACAAAAATTAGTAGCCAACCAATCAAGCCTTCTATCGCTCACGTTTTACAATTAAGCATCGATTTGATCAGTTAAGATTAGTTATTATCTATTCAAAAAATATAATTCTATGTATATTTTAGTTGAAGTGTCTAATTTGATTGCATAACTATTTATACTTTTATATGGTTATTAGTTAAACTTAATACTCTCTCTATCCTAAATTATAAGGCGTTTGACTTTTTTGCCTCAAGTGTGACCATTAAAATCTTATTCGAAATTTTTGCATAATATCATTTTTTGTCGTGGCTTGCTTTATTAATAGAAGTTATTCAAAATAACTTAAATTTGACCATATTTGCATAATTTTTTAAATAAAATGAATAGTCAAATTTGAAGAAATAAAATCAAACGTCTTATAACTTGGGATGGTGGGAGTATACTTTAGCTCCCAAAATAGTCAGACCATTAACAACTTTCTCTCAAAATCAAATACGCTACTTAAAAAACGGAGGGGTAGTATTGTGCTAACGGAGGAAGTATGTAAGACAAGAATAAAGTTAGTTACAATTAGCTAGGTACCCCCTTAGGTCCTAAAAAAAAGAATGTCATTCTCGCTTCCCAAAAATAGATGCCGGTAATTTTTATAAATAATAAATATCATCGATTAGTTATCATAATTAGTATTATCGGAAAGATCTTTAGATCTAGTTTTTTAATAAATTTACTTAGAGATATAAATATTATACATATTTTCTTTAAATCAAATCAAATTTGTACCATAAACACCCAAAACGTCATTCTTTTTTTGGGACGGAGGTAGTAGTTGGCTAAGAGTAGCTACATAACTTTTCCAATACCATTAAAATCAAATGTGATACTTCTCCCGAAATAAAGTATCGCCGTGAGATACGTGTTACAAGTTTGACTTGATTTATAGAAAATACGTACAATATTTATATCTCTAAAATTATTTGTTAAAAACTAGATCAAAAAATCTTTCGATGATAGTAATTAGGATACTAATCGATGATATTTATTATTTATTAAAATGGCCGGTATTTGTTTTTTGGGAAGCGGCGACATTTATTTAGGGACGGGGTGTAACAACCCGAAATTTTACACAACACAAAAATCACAACTACAAAATTTTTCTTAAAGTAACCCATGTTTTGATGAGTGGCGTCTAGAAAACTAACCCTAGCTTAGCATTAAGGAATCCTAATTAGGACATTACCATGTTTATGTGAGCATTCAAACTCTCATTATCACATGTGAAAAGGACTTTGCTTTTATTCTTACAAATATCTGCACAAACTGTATTAAAACATGAAGCATGTGTGATTTGGCTTTTGCTTGGGTTTTATGATGTGCTAAAATAAGTAAATAAATATAATAAATATAAATAATTAATAAGATATTATTAATTATTTATCCTAATTAAACCTACACTACATATGTAGATAATAATGTCTACTAATAATATAAATATGCATGCTACTATCTAATAAATCCCAAAATATGTGGGAATTACCTCTAAGCCATGACATGGACCCTGCTGGACCCCACCATGATAACTACACCCTAATTACCCTTGCTAACCATGGTCAAACATTAATTAAGAAGGAAAATCTAAATAGAAAAGTGTAGAAAATAGAAGGAAATGAGGAAAGCCAAACCAGCCCAAAGGGAGCCCAACTAGCTCGCTACCAAGGCCCCCTTCCTCCTCTTCCCATCGCGTATGCACCGGCCCGGCCCAGCAGCCGAGGCAGCACCGTAGCCCGCCCGGCCTCGCCCAGCGCCTGGGGAAAGCGCCCCGTAGAAATCTGTTTCCTCCCGCGACGCCGACAAGCAGACCTCACCCGTCAGCGCCCCTGCTCATCCTCCTCCTTCCGCCATCGGGCCGCATCGCGACAAGCGTCGCAATGCCGCGCCAGCCATATACTGCCACCCACCCACACCAACCGCCTAGCCCTGCAGCTGCCTCACCGCCATGCGGGACCCGCGGGTCATGCGAAATGCGTGATCTCGCTGCAATTCCGCACCGCCGTCGCCGCCGTTGCCGTGACCCGCCCTCCTGCTCCGCTCCTTGGATGCCAAGACGAATTGGCCGCAGACGCTGTCGTTTGGGACCCGCACGAACACGAGAGCGACCTCTAGCGCCATTCCCAACCGCCTGATCGATCGGAGTGGTGTGATCACCGTCCGCCGTTCACCTCCCATGCCGCCGCCGTGCCTATATAAGCCAACCCGAGGGCTCTAGGGTTCCTTAGCCACTCGCCGCCCTTCGGTTGCCTTCACCAAACCCCGCCAAGCTAGTTGGAAGAGAGAAGGAGGGAGCAGTGGAGGAGAGGAGATCGCCGGAGCCACGAGCAGCCGCCGGACTTGGAGGAGACGACGTCGATCGGCCACCGCAACGTCGGTACGGCATGTAACATTCTAAATGTTAAACATGTTGCATTTGCATTGCATTAATGCATAGGCATCATTATGCATATAATCATGAGCATGTGATGATGCAAGTTTTATGTGTGCAAAATACATGTTTGTTAAATACTCCTAAAAATGATCCAAAGTGGTTTAGAAATTCATATAAAGTAGGGTTTATGTTTAAACTTTTGCCAAAATATGCTTCCATGAAGTTATATATGTCATGAATGTTTTTATCAAGTTGCTAAGTGTCTTAGAATGCAAGTATATGATTTCCTCAGTTTTTGGGGTTAAGCCCTAAATAAGAGTTGTAGTACAAAATTTATGCAACAACTTTTATTTAAGGGTCTAGGGCTGAATCCCATTCTAAATTTCTCAAACAGTGGCCCTAGATTTGAATTTGAAGTAAAATCAGGAAATGATTTAGAAAAATTCTTAAGTCCTAGATTCCAGTATTTAAGTTCAAAGTTTAGGGCTGTGTAATTTAGTTTTTCATGAACAAAATTCTGGAAACAAGTTCATCACTTGTTAGTACAAACTTTGTACTTTAATTCCATGGAATTAGTTGAGCCTGTTTACTGTTGGTTGATCCCTAATTAATTGCCAAACATAGCTAAACCGCAAAAGGATAAGCCTGTTTATCTGAATGTAACTGAATGGGGTTTTCAGTTGTTTTTAAGGATGTTTAGCAGCCCGTAGGTTGTAGATCATTCGAATTAGAGCTTGATCCTTTAAGCAATGTTGGAGTACATACATAGGAGAGAGCAGTTGTAGAATTGGATTGCGGTTTGGTGACCCGAGCTGAGAATTATCGAGGACTGAACATTGCAGTTTCATCGCTACTTGTAGGATGCAATGGCAGCTTCTCGTCGGGGCCAACGTGCTGCCGGGGTGCTTGGCAACTGCCACCTTCTTGTAGGCATTGTAGCATGCGTTGCACCGGGGGAAGCAATTGGTGGGCTTGAGTGCTGCCCATACCGCCGCCCGATGGGCCGCCCGGCTCGCCGCCCGTTCGCCCTTCTTCCTTTATTGCTCACCGCCGCCCTTTGCATCGGCCTCTCCCTTGTTTCACGCGAGCTCGGCCATGCGGCTAGCCACGCAAACACATCCGCGAAGGTGTTGGCCACCTGCCCGGCCTCGCCCCTTGCCTATAAGAGCCGGCGTCGGCGCCGTCGTCTTCTTTTTTCTTCTCAGCTTATCGCCACCACCGGCGAGCTCTCCTCAAATCGACAAAATTCGTGCGGCTCTTTTTCTCCTCGGCCCAACCTTGCTACAGAAGCTCCTCCACCTCCTTGCGACTCGCTTAAGCTCATCATCGCAAGCTCGTCTTTGCCGGAATCACTTGTGCCACCCATTTCTTCTCCGCGCCCGGCAGAGCTCCGCCAAGCTCCACCTCATGTGGCCGCACCTCCATGAGCCGTCTCGGACCAAGTTATAACTACCATCGGAGACGCCTCATCATGGAGAAGCTTCTACGCCACTCCCTCGCCGTTGACAAGCATCACTGCCGCCGAATCATCATTTTCGAAGCCTCCTCTGCTTCGAACGCGCCCAAGGGCTTCGCGCTCAAATTTGACAAAAGGCAAGGGTCTAACTGCAAAGCCCGTGACTCATATGAATAGTGTGCACAGTGCAGTTTTGTCTTTTCTTTTTCTTTTATGATATTTTCTACTGAAACTTTAGAAATTCGTAGTAATTAAAGAGAAAATCATAAAATAGCAAATGAGGACTTTTGGAATCCTTATGAGTGGATCTATGCAGTGATATCATAATATTGCATGTTTTATATTAAAATCTTTACGGCATAATTAGATCTTTGATAATTAGGGTTTAAGTTTGGGAAAATCGTAAGTGCTGCTATGGTGCTTAGATTGATGTGAAAATTTTATGCTAGGCTCTTCATGTGATTGTTATGTGGTGGTAAAAATCCTAGAATTAATTGAGCATGTATAACTTAGTTATTTAGATGTCCTGCTTAATGTCTAGTAGTTGCTTTTAATTAGTTATAATTGAAATAAAAATTTAAAATTGAAAAATATGTGCCCTCTGCCTTTGTATGATATTGTTGTACCCTAAAAACCATTAATATGGCCATGTGTTACAGAAATTGTGAAGTTTTGGTTTTAAATTGCTCTCACTTGATTAATTGCATTTAGGATTTGTCTTTTTTATAGTAATTAATTTATAAAACTTGAGCATGTGATACTTCTACATTAATCATTATTTAATACCACCTTTCACCTATAAAAATATCAAGTCCAAACTAGTATTTTGAAATACCACCTAAAAATAATAATTATAGCCTTTATATTGACTTGCTTAATTAGATAATGAGTAAATACATGGTTCTTGTGATGCTTTGCTATGTTTTTATCTGAGCTAGGTATTGTATGATCATGTAATGGTGGTTGGAGCTATTTAAATAGCTCGTACATGTGTGCTTTTGGATAGAAATCAAGAAGGGGACTTGTCTTGCTTATATGCTGAAAGTGATTGTAAGAGCAGTGTCTGTTGTGGTGATAACTTCATAAGGGTAATAATGTTTTCTGCAAGTATGTTCTATACAAAAGTTATAGAGGATTTTCATATTTGGTTTGTCCTAAAATTTCATAATTTTAGAACAACAGATTTGGAAGTTATATATTTGATAAGAATATTGTTAGAATTCCACTTGCTTTCTGAACAACTCTGAAAGGTTTGTTTGTTTGACCTGTTTAACTCAAGAACCAGCTGTTGTTGATAATTAAAGAGCTGTAGTGTTTTTCATCAGCTTTTTAGAATGTCTTGAATCACTATTTTTGGTGATCTATAGCCCTGGTTATGACTATGTTAAACTCAGGGACAGAATCTGCCCAATTCTGGACAGAACTGTTTACTTGGACTGTTTGACCTTGTCAGGTGTAGAATCACCTTTGGGTATGAATAAGAAAGTTGTAGTTAAGTCTATAATCTTTCCAAAAAGTCTAAGAACACCTCATCTGGATATCTAGAGCTTCTGTTATGATTAAAACCGTTAGCTGATGTGTTGTTGTCCTGTCTCCGTTTGTCACCTTAATTGATTGCTTCAGTCTTGGTAATCCATCTGTGTTTAATAATGTTTAAATAATAATTCCTTGTCTTGTTTGGGTTGCATGACACAATATGCATTGCTATTTATTAAATTAATGAATGAATTGCTGAGAAAGCAAATAAAAGTGCTCTATAATAATTACTTGTGATTGCATTGTGAAGGAAAGTTGTACTCAACTTTCTTTAGTTAAACCTCAGTAATACACTTGTATGACCTTTTGGATTGACTGTGGACCTTAGATCATGAAACTCTAATGATCCTCGGCCATTCTTTTTGCTAGATGGCAATAATCATGCTAGGCTTATAGTGTGTGATTGCTTGTGAGTGTATTAACTTTCTGGAAAGGAGATATGCACCTACTCAGTATAACTTAAAAGCAAACGACTTCTATTTATTTCTTTAAGCAAACTTGATAAAATAGTGTTATCATCAGAGAAAGAGAATTGCACACATGGAACCTTATGTAGTTTTCTTTTATTGTTGTCCAAATAACGCATCTCATCATGCCTCATGTCACGCATAGCATTAAACACGCATCATTTCATTACATGTAGTGCACGTGAGAGAAGAAGGATCGCAATGATCAAGTCCCGGAGAAAGTTCGTGATGATCCAATCCCAACAAGGTGGTTCCGTGGAAGATGCCGATGACAAGATTAACCGCTAACCTTACCTGCAACACAGGCAAGCCCCGGAGCACGACCTACCTACTCTCTGTTTTATAAATACTTTATTACGCCTTAAGTCTAGTGTAATGTGCATTAAGTAATAGGAATTGGTTGAAACCGTTGTTGCATAATTACCTTGATCTACGATTACTTCCAGACACAATTCCACTAGTATGTGTAGGACGTTTGTCCCTTAAATGCTTAGGCATGCTTAGACCGGTAGAAGTCGGGTGATTTCCTGTCTTCCGCGAGACATAGGATGGATACTTGTTACCATGGGATATATGTATGCTATCCTGAATCATGAGAATGATGATAATTGAAGACCGGACGAGAATTGACGATGGTGATGCTACAGGACATGGAAGTCTTGTATGCTTATATTTTTTCCGTCTGTGTCGATTAAGGACCGTACCGTACTCTGGTCTAGGTGTGAGATTGAACGTACCTTCACATAACAGCCGAATAACTCGTTTCGACTGTGAAACCGAATAGCTCGTTCGAGGTAGGAATTGAACCGTTAGCATTGCTGGGAGGAGAGCAACTGGTGGAGAGGGTACTGATCCAAGACCCTGCGTGACTACGGGCTACGGGCTGAACGGGCATGACTTGTGAGGATGCAGTACCATCAGTTTTGCGAAACAGTTCAATCCTATCTTTCAAATAGAGTGAACGGTAACTCGAGCGAGCCTTGCTAGCTCGCGAGGGTGTGTGATACGGGCTTTACCCAGCTGGTGTAATCGATTCGAATCGCCGTCTCTCCCGGATAGTGAGAAACCTATACCTTGTCGCAGAGACGTAGTAAGAAATGAATCATTGGATGATGATGGAAGGATTATGGTTGATATCCCATCTATAAGTGATGGTTGCTATGATTAAAATGACATAATATAGAAAGGTGCTAATGTAGTTCTAAGTAGCTCAATATTAATCCTGCTAATAAAACCTGAAGTAAGGACTATATTAGTATGCTTTTCTGCAAATGATGCTAGCCATCAAACTCCACATATGGCCTATCATGATCCTTGGTGTCTTTTATTTCTTCTCCCTGACGGGTAAGTCTTGCGGAGTACAATTGAGTACTCAGGGTTTTATCCCACCCTGTTGCAGGTAAATTGCTTTGATTGTGGAGGGTGTTAATTAAAAGCTGGTGGGCATGGCTACTCTGTAGTATGCCTTCTTCTCTTTACTTCACCGGAGGATGTCAAAAGCTAGCAATATCACTCAAGTTTTTGATTTAGTAATCATTCCAAACCCTGTTTTATTGTAAAGTGTTTTGAAATAAAACTTTTATTTATTCTTCATAATCCTATTGTAATAACTATTATGCTGCGAACTCTGAGTATGTGATATGTATTTGCTTAATCGAGTACGATCCTGGTTGTGAAGTTGATTTACCGAGGTCACTCGTGACACTCGGCGGACTACCAGGTTTATACATGCGAGATGTATGTGCCATAATCGTGAATCAGCGGACGTTCATGTTTAATCATGTATAAATTGGGCGGTTCTGTCACACAGCACGGCGACCTCTCGACACTGCACCGAATCGCCCTGCACCGCTAGCCAAGCTTCCCCAGCACCGAGGTGAGCCGCCATGCCTCTCTGCCAACCTCGCCTTGCTGCAGCCATGGCGTTCCTTGCTGGGAACGCGTTGACCGAGGCCAGCATCGGCCATGGAACACAGTTGCACGCTGTGGCAGAACCTTCTAACTTATATGGCCCACAAGCATCTGACATTGTCCATAAGACCTCTGTCGGCTATGCTTGTACACCACATAACCTAGGATGTTTCGTCGGGTGGATCCCCGATAAATCACGATTTCTCCAGGATCGATACTTATAGAGACATCATAGTATTACAACAGTTTTCATACAAAAATACTAGAGTAGCGGAAGACTTACAATAACTTAATTTACAAACCATTTGATAAACTTATACAAATCAGTGTATCATTATTACAACACAGCGGAAGTATCATTACTTAACCTTATTACAATCACACAACGAAAGGTGCCCTGCCCACGGGCCACACAACCTACTCCTCGTCAGATCCTTCCTAGATAACCGTCATGCAACAAGGGCCGTAGCACGTTTGCTCACACGGTTCACCTGCAACAGGGGTTTAACAAACCCCGAGTACTGAAAGTACTCCGCAAGACTTACCCGACTAAAAATTAGGGAGAAGACTCGGAATGCTGGCTAATAGGAATCAAGGTAAGGCTTTAGCAAGATCAAAAGACACTTTTTGCGAAAAGGGACTAAGCCAGTCCTTACTATAACAATCACTAGTCAAACATGTAACGAATTCAAAAATTTTCAGTCTCACAACTTCCATTATTACCACGATGCCGGGGCTCGGATCAAGTCTCCCATATCATGGAGCACCGACGATTCGAATCGTTTTATTTACCTAGCTGGGGCTTCCTAGCCACACGATGTATGTAGGACCGAACATCTTACATACATCAACTCACGCTTGTATTTCTCCCTGCCAGAACGGGTCCTTGCCACGAGAGTACAGTACACCATCTCCCTACGCCGTCTGTACGTCGACGGTGCGCTCGTAGTGTGGGTACACGGCACTTCCCGTTCCGGTTGTCCGTTCTCGTATGGATCATACAAGGGAGCTTACCGCCATTAGCATGCGACTAGTACTATCCAATAACCTCATGATCTCAGGGCTAAACAACGGACGGTCCTTAACCGACACAAGTGGACGACACTACACCAGGGCACTAGCCCATCCTTGTGCAAGTCACTCTACCGACGTCTCGATTTACTCATCATGTCCTTGTTGCATACCCTTGACCCGATCAAAGTGAAGGGTACCAACAAGAAACATCAGGTTTTATCAGTTTCTCAAAACTGATACCGTTATCACACCTTTGAAAACAGATTGTAAAACCTATACTAGTAGCAGGGCTAAGCGTATACTAAGCACTTTCGAAATCAAAATAGGTATCCAGAATAATATATTAAGGTACGGTAAATGCATCAAATTAGGATATCACACAACTCCTGTTACCTAATGCATCATATCATTAACATAAAATATAAAACTTTTCGAAATACAAGGAAAGGTCTGAATGCATCCGGGGCTTGCCTTGGGGCTCGACGAAGTTAGGCTCAGTGATGGCACTGCACCAACCTCCTCACACTGATAACCTTCCTCAGAGACGGGAGTCGGATCAACCCCTTCTTCAGACGGCACAACTACACGATTGAGATGCATGATTACAATGCAGTAATAAAAGGAGCATGCGATAATGATGCAACGATAACTAGTTTATCTTGAGTACAACTTTCCTTCACGGTAAGGCTGCATTACGAAAAGTATAGCTAGCGTCGACGACGACGGACTAACGGTACGCAATCAACATAAAATACCGAAGGTCATTAGGGTTAATGATCTAGGGTCATCACTCAATCCCAAAGTCAAGCAACCCTAAAAGTGATTAAGATTAATTACTAATTTCTTAACCATTTTTATAGTTGTTGAAAGCCACTAATTAACTTGCTAATTGGATATTAATCAAACCCTAATTAATCAAGAGATTAATTAACTAAACATTAATTAATTAAGGTATTAATTAAGCATAATACAAAAATTAGTCAAAACATGATCAAACTTTATAATTAAGATCATTATCATCTAATTAGCACACAAAATAAATTTTATAATTTTTGGACTTATATTTTAATTACTAAAAATCATGGAAGTGGTATTTATTAATTAAAAGAGCCATTTATAGTATAAATAAAACTTATTGGAAAAACAAAGTTAGTATTTTTCTGGTGTAGAGCATAGCACAGGAGAGCACACACATTTTTTTTTGTTGTATTTTTATCTACCCAAAATAACTCCTTGCAAAAAGATGAAAATCAGTTTCAAAAAATCAAAAAGGAAAAAAGAAAAAAACATTCTCCCCCTCTCCCGGGCTTCTTGTGGCGGCCCACGGCTCCGCATACAAGACGGCCCGCTTCGGCCTGCCGCCCACGCCTCCCCCTCTCTCTCTCTCTCTCTCACGGCCGACAGGGTCGGGTCGCTGTCGGCTCTCTCTCCTCCTCTTCTTCTTCTCCCGGCAAGACGGGGACATCGACGGCGACGGCGACGGTCCTCGCCAACCATGGCCTCTCCGACGAAACCGATTGCACCCGTGGACTCCTCTCATCACGTCGCACCTAACAAGCTACTTTACGTCCCTCCCCAACCTCCAAAGCGCTCGCAGAGATGACCACGGCGGACGGTGGCGCACAACTAACCGGCCGAGCTCACCGGAGCTTCTCCGGCGGCGTGGAGCACCCTGACGCGGTCAGTGGAGCACGGCAAACTCAAGACGACACGAACGCGACTCGGAGCAGCGCTGTATACGCACAGCGACGATCGTGACGCGGGCGGCACGGCGGAGCTCGTTGGGGAGTCGCCGTTCCAGCCAACTCAGCGCGACATTAACGCAACCAACACCTTGACAAGGCACAGGAGCTCACCGTGGCTTCAAAACAAAAGCGCAGCGAGCTGGAAGATGGATGGAGGGTGGTTGACGGTGGCGGCAGCGGCTGCGGCGGCGCGAGCTCGACGGCGAGACGGTGTACCGGCGCGGCGAGGCTTCGGCTGCGATAACAAGGAGGCCGACCACGATCAGTGAGCCAAGGTGAAGCTAACAAGACAATCAGTTGAGCTTGAGACGCTCGGAAGAGCTCTGGCGAGGAGCGGAAGCTCACGGCGGTGGCGGTTGGCTGGAGGGAAGGAAGACGACGGCGCAGAGACGATGCAGACGGTCTCACGGCTCGGTTATCGGCTCAAGGCGTGCGCAGGAAAACGGCGGAGCTATGTGCAAGAAATTGCGGGCGATGGTTGAGCGTGGTGCGCGAATTTTGCAGAGGGACGACGGTCGTCGACGGTGAGCCGGGAAGTAGAAAAGAAGAAAAGACGACGACGCCGACGGCTTATATAGGGCAAGGAGGTGCTCGACAGGTGGACGGAGACTTCGCGACGGCCGTGAGTTGGTTGGTGATGCGTGAAACCGGTGACGACGCGAGAAGGACACGGCGGCCGGCAAGGAGATCGGCGGCCATGCTGTCTCCTGTGCCGAGCACTGTAGGTAGGACACCTCACCCCATGCATTTGAAACTGTTTTGCTTAAATTCTCCCAAAATTTTAACTACACTCAAAATTTTCTAAAAATATAGATTGTTCAAAATTTTGTGCTCTACAACTTTCATTAAAGAAGTTTTATCAAATTCCAAATAATTTTTTTGAACTGCATTTCAAATTTGAAAAGAAAGCAAAAACCCTAACTTGAAGGAATTCAAAATTACTTTTAAATTTTGAATAAAAGACAAAAATCTCCAAAAATAAAAAGTTGTTCCATTTTTCAAGATCCACAACTTTTATTTAGAAAGTTTCTCAGGAAACCCAATAGATTTTGAATTTGAGTTTAAAAGTGCAAAAGGGGACATTTTCCAATTTACTCAACTTTTGAAATTAGTTTAAATTTTATTCAAAAACTTGAAAAACTTTATTTACCAAAGTTATAGAGCTCGAAGAGATGCACAAATTGTGTTTTTGAAGTTTTTCCAAATTTTGAATATTTTGCGATGAAATTGAAAAAAAAAAGGCAAATAGCTTTTGAATTTCAAGTTTTTTGAAGAAGAATTTCAAATTGGATATTTGGGCAATTAATTAATGATGTTGTGGTACTTTTCAAACCCAACCAATGGCATACTTCTAAAGTACAAAGTTCATACTTTGAAATGGTGCCAATGGTTAGCAATTTTATTTAGAAAATTAATTATGGTTAGCTCTCGAAAATTGAAAATGAAATTCGAACTCCAACACTTAACCATTTCTAGCTAGGGTTGGAATTTGAATTCCAAATTCAACTTGAGTTCTTACTTTTACATAATTGACTTGTAAAATATGTTTGGGGTGTGAGTCGGGGTTAGCCAAACACTTGCAAGCATCGAGGTTAGTTTTAGTTGATTGCTTTTATAAACAAAAGCAAACATGTGATGGAATTTAAATGATGTATACATACACATATGATATAAAAGAGCTCAAACAAACCCTAGAATTGTAAACTTATTTTAGTCATTCACATTAGGGTTCTCTAATTATAAATGCTTATGTAATGATGATGATGGCATGGCAGGTTTAGGTTAACGTAACACCAGAGGTGTTACATTACATCCCAAAAAAGGAATCTCATCCCGAGATTCAAAGCTTAGGGCCAAGTAATGGAAAAGGAAATGTGTCAAGTAAGCACATCTTACATGGTTTCATAAGGGAGGTAGAAGGGTTCATATTATAAGTCTTATGTTTTTCTAAAGTCACAATCTTTAGAAACGAATCGTGACCTAGGAGAAGGAACGAAGAAACTCTGGAAAGTGCTCATTCAAGAATTCCTCAGACTCCCAGGTTGCTTCATCTTCAGAGTGCTGATCCCATTGGATTTTGTAAAACCTTTTTGTGTGCCTGCGTGTAACCCGGTCTTTTTCCGATCAAGAATTCTCGACCGGATATTCGGCACATGTCAGATCAGGTTCAATGCGGATAACTTCAATGTCAACAATCTTGTCCGGTACTCGCAAACACTTTTTCGGTTGGGACACATGGAACACGTTGTGCACAAGGGATAACTGTTCGTAAATTTAATCGATATGCAACTTTCCCACACCTCTCCAAATTTGGAAAGGGCCAATATATCGGGTGCCGCCACCTTTAACCCCGAAACGGTCGACACCTTTACTTGGTGATACCTTTAGATATACATAATCTCCAATCTCAAACATCAATGGCCTTCGCCGCGCTTATCAAAGATAACTTTTAAATGTCTGACCGAAATGTTGTTAAGTTTTCTTGAATCTGTTTTCCTTTAGCTTGAGTTTCTTTGACTAGGTCAACACCGAAGAACCATCTTTCTCCGGGCTTAGACCAGTTGAGTGGAGTACGGCATCAGCGGCCATACAAAGCTTCAAATGGTGCTATTTTGATACTCTCTTGATAACTGTTGTTGTAAGCAAACTCAGCTAATGGCAGACATTGTTCCCAATCTGAAGAATATGTCAACACACAAGATATTAACATATCTTCAAGAATCTGATTCAGTCTTTCAGTCTGACCATCAGTTTGTGGATGATAAGCAGTGCTGCATAACAGAGTGGTACCCATAGTTTCATGAAATTTCTGCCAAAATTGAGCCATAAATTGAGTACCCCTATCTGTGACTATACTTTTTGAAATTCCATGCAGACACATTATTCGGTCTATATACAACTGAGCATACTGAGGTGCTCTATACTTCTTCTTTACTGAAATAAAGTGAGCAGACTTGGTCAACCGATCAACAATAACCCAGATTGAATTATTACCCCTGGTTGTTCTCCCACTTCCAAGCTAGAATGGGTAATGGTTTGAGCTCTCCAGCTGCTTTCAAATGCACAACTTTAACTTTTTGACAGGTATCACACTTTGCAACATATCGAGCTATCTTAATTTTCATTTTGGTCCACCAGAATCTCCGCCTCAGGTCATGATACATTTTATTGCTACCTGGATGAATCGAGAATCTGGTTAGGTGAGCTTCATCAAGAATCAACTGTCAGAGCTCAGAAACTTTTGGAACGACCGGATGATTCTTGAACCTCAATATATTATTATCGTCAAGACAAAAACAAGACGCCTTCCTAGATCTAACTTTCTCTCTAATATGTTTGAGACCTTTGCTTTCTCACCGAGCTGCAATAATCGTTCTCGAATAGAAGAGTGTACCTTTGCGATATCATTCAAGCTACCCCGAGAAATCATATCAATATTCAATTTTTCAAACTCTTGACACAAACTCGTATTAACCGGTGTAACAAAGAAGACAATTGCACTAACTCTTCCGACTGAGAGTATCAACAACTACATTAGCTTTGCCAGGATGATAATGCACTTCAAGGTCATAATCTTTGATTAATTCAAGCCATCTTCTCTGCCTCATATTTAGTTCGGGATGTATAAAGATATATTTCAAACTTTTGTGATCACTATAGATATGACATGTATTGCCCAACAGATAGTGTCTCCATATCTTTAGAGCATGCACAACGGCAGCTAACTCAAGGTCATGAGTTGGGTAATGCTCTTCATGTCGCTTCAACTGCCTTGAAGCATAAGCAATAACTCTGCCTTCTTGCATCAACACACATCCGATGCCGATGCCAGATGCATCACAATACACATCGAATGGCTTTTCAATATCCGGCTGAGCTAGGACTGGGGCAGTAGTCAAAAGATCTTTCAACTTGTGGAATGCTTGCTCACATTCAGATGACCATTTAAATTTGGTTTGGTTCTTTAGAAGTTCGGTGATTGGCTTGGCTATTTTAGAGAAATCAGGAATGAAACGACGTTAATATCCCGCCATTCCTAGAAAACTACGGACTTAGTGAACACTAATGGGTGGCTTCCAGTTAAGAATATCTTGGACTTTGTCAGGGTCAACTGCAACACCCTCGGCGGATAGAACATGACCAAGGAATTTGACTTCATTAAGCCAAAACTCACACTTACTAAATTTGGCATAAAGCTGATGTTCTCGGAGACGAGTTAAAACAATATGGAGATGCTCCACATGTTCTTTTTTGGTTTTGGAGTATATAAGAATGTCGTCTATAAAAACCACGATAAAAAGCGATCGAGCTCGGGCATAAACACCGAAGTTCATCGATACATGAAATGGGCCGAGCATTAGTAAGCCCAAATGACATAACAAGATATTCATATAGGCCATATCCGGTGGTGAATGCGGTTTTAGGAATATCTTCAGGGCTCGATTCGGATTTGGTGGTAACCAAATCTAAGATCAATCTTGAGAACACCTTGGCTCCCGCAAGTTGGTCAAAGAGAAGATCTATACGAGGAAGAGGATATTTATTTTTGATGGTCACCTCATTTAGTGGACGATAGTCCACACACATTCTTAGAGTCCGGTCTTTCTTTTTCACAAAGATAGCAGGACAACCCCATGGCGATGAACTAGGTCGAATAAAAACATTTGTCCAACAATTCTTTCGCTTGAGTTTTCACTTCGCTAACTCTTTTAGGGGCATCCGGTAAACTCTTCGGGATACCGGTGCAGTACCTGGTTTTAATTCAATCACAAACTCAACGTCTCGCTCTGGTGGTAACCCAAGCAAATCCTCAGGGAATACATCTGGAAACTCACAGACCACAGGTATATCCTTAATTTCTTGCACTGAGGTTGCATTAACTGTCTCAACGGCTCTCTTGGGAGTCGAGAATTAGATAAGAAGTGGGAACTGGTTATCAGGTAGAAATAGCTTAATGGTTCTATTCAGCGCGTCTATCACAGCGCCGTAATGATGTAACCAATTCATTCTAAGGATCACGTCTATATTTTGATCCTTCAGTACTATCAGATCCGTGGGATAGAGATACCCACCAAGAGATATAGGGACCTGATATACCATTTCCCGTGTGCGTATACGCCCTCCGGCGATTGCACCAAAAACTCATCTTTAATTTCTTTTATGGGGATTTCATGCTTTGCAACAAAAGTACGGTTGATAAATGTATGTGATGCACTAGAATCAAATAATGTAATTGCAGAGTGACTGGCAATAGGGAACATACCCATTAGAACAGGTTCTCCTTTAAGAACATCCTCAGTCTGGACTTGATATAAACGTCCAGTTTTCTTTCCGGCATTCACCCTCGGGACATGCTGCGAACTACCCCTGCCCTGACTCTAGTGCTACTGACTGCCAGATCCTTGTTGAAAATTGGAAGTATTTCTTTTGGGATAAGGACAGTTTCGAGCAATGTGTCCGGATCGGTTACAATTAAAACATGGACCGAGACCAGTGGGAGAATTTTGGGGAATTGGTGGATTTGTGTTTCGAACACCCTAGGTGTTCGGCTGTTGGGGATAGGTTACGGCAGCAGGACGAGTGTACACCTGTTGCCTTTGGGCTTGCTGCTGCTGTTGTGGGTAATGATAGGATTGATGGCTTTGCTGGTGCTGCGGATAGCGGAACGACTGGTGGTTATGCTGAGTGGGATGAAAGATAACCTTCTGGCGTTTTTGGATTCCGCCAGACGGTCTAGGAAAAGCACGCCTCTCTTTATTCTTCTGTTTTAGCAGGGATCTTTTATAGGATATTGCAATATCCACTGCCTCATAGAATGTGGCATTTGGATTTACAGTAAGGTGGGTTTCAATTTCACTCTTCAAACCCCTAACAAAACATTTCTTCTTGCTGTCAGTATCCACATACTCCGGTGCATACTGTGACAGATGACTAAACATGTTTGCATACTGCACCACTGATCGACCACTCTGCTTCAGTGCCAGAAATTCTTCCAGCTTTGCTTGCATCACCCCGTCAGGAATGAAATGCTGACGGAATGCATCTTGGAACATGGCCCAAGTAATTTGCTGACCGACTGGCTGACGTGCAAGAAAGTTTGCCCACCATACAAATGCAGGGCCTCTCAACTATTGTGCGGCAAACTTAGGTTTCAAAAGATCTGGACAACCCACTAACAAGTTAAACTTCTGATCTATGACGCGGAGCCAATCATTAGCCTCTAAAGGATCCTCTGCTTTGGTAAAGACTGGCGGGCGGGTCTCTATGAAATCCGCATATGTGATTTCGTCGTGATTACGACGGCCATGATTCTCATATGGTGCATTGTGATTGTGCTGACCCATTTCCGGTAACAGACGGGAATTCTTAGTGGGGGCATTTACTAAAGTCGCCAACGCTTCACCAAAGACGTGGTGTCCGGTGGTGCTGCGGGATCTCACCTCCCTCTTGTGAAGAACCAGCGAGTATTGCCGTGACATCCATTATAAACAAGATTATATTTATTTACAAGCAGATTTATTGAACTTTTAAACATTAGTACAAACCGGTCACACATAGGTTCACTTATTTATGTTACAGGTCCGCTCGTAGGCCTGACATACCCAAAGTTGACTACTTAGCATATAAGGATAACTATATTACACATCCATCTCAGAACTCGGGCATCGACTCATTGCCCGCGGATCGACTCATGGTCCTCGTCTGCCTCGGACTCCTCGGTCGGTGACGGTACACCTCCCAAGTGACTCCACGGAACCCAAGTGTAACACCCGTGTTTTTTGTACCATTTTAAAAATCACTAAAAATTTGAACTTTTTATAATTTACAACAAATTAAAACTTGATTAGTTTATTTTCTCGCAAAACCGTATCTAAAAATCTTTTCCAAAACCCTTGCATTAAAATTTCACCATATGCATTTTAGTCATGAGCTTGATTGTTTGATTGTGTGAATGATTGTTCGAATGCTTGCTTGTGTGTTTGTTGCTCTCTAGAATTTATTTTGGCACCAATTATTTTTCACCTTGATCCCTTCCCTAAATTTCCGTCATCCTTTCCAAATAATTTCCTTGATCATCATCCTTGAAAACCCGCCTTGTCCCCTCCTTTATTTTTCCCAAATCCCCACCTCTCAAATATCCACTTGATCCGAAGTTCAAATCCTTTTAAATGTGCTCTAGTTTATTTAAGGGAAATAGAAAAGGAATCGAGAAAATAGAAAGGCCACTCGGGCTCAATCTCTTGCCTCCCTCCTCTTCGGCCGCAGCCACGGCCCGCCTCCCCTCCTCTCCAGCCTGGGCCGGGCTGAACCGCAAGGCCCAGCAAGCAGCAGCCCAGCAGGCCACCAGCCCGCCTCCCACCTCCTCTTCTCTTCCTCTCGCTTGCAGGTGGGGTCCGGTTGTCAGCATCGTCTTCTACCTCTCGACGACAGCGGGAATACCGCGTCGCTCGTGTCGCTGACCACCATCGCCTCGGGCTTGCCATTACCGCCTCAAGGTGGATAAGCACAAGAGCGTCGTGGACCCACCAGACCCGCGCCGAGCTTATACACTCCGCCACGCGGCAGCACCCGAAACAGCTAGCCGTTGCCACCGCCTCACTGTACACAACCGCCTTCCTGTGCTCTGCCGACCTTGTGCGTTGTCGCGACCGGAGATATTTTGCCGGCCAACCGCCTTGCCTTGCCTATAAATAGGGATCCCTGAAGCTCCTCGCGGCGACCATGAGCGAGCACCACCGAGCTCGAAGGGGGGGGGGGGGGGAAGCTTCGTCATTTGCCGAGGCCCTCACTTTGTCTTAAATTTCCTTTTTTCCTTCTCACCTCCTCCCTTCTTCCTTTTCATCTCCGCTTGCCAATGGAGCGAGCTCCACCAGAGCTGAGCACGGCCGCCGCAGCGCTCTTCCCCATTCGCGGGAGCGCAGCCCGGCCGCCGTGCCATCACCGAGTCGGAACGCCCCGCCTTGCTCTACGCCGCCTCCCACCTCCCTCTGCTTCTACGCCATTCCGCCTTCTAGCCCTTCGTTCTTCCCCATCCTTCCTCCATCGGCCGAAAGAGGAAGGCCAGCACGCCGACTGCGCACGCTCGGCGCTCGCCTGGCCGGAGCCAGGGGGGCGCCCCACGCTGGACCCGAACGCCCCGGCCGAACTCCTCCCCGCTCTCCATCCCTCTCTCCTCCCCTCTTTTTCTCTCTCCCTCTCTTCCCTTCTTTCCTCCCTCTGTCTTCTGCCCGAGGAGGAAGACGACCGGGCAAGTGGAGAACGACGACATCCTCCACTCACGCCGGGCACCCGGGAAGCGCCACCTCGCTCCATGGGCCCCCGCAAGACAAAGAAAACCCGCTCCACTCCCTTTCCCTTTTCTCCCATGAGCATGGCTCACGTGGAATAAAGGCACAAAGGCCGCCCGGTCCACCGATCGGCACATGGTCCATGAGCACAAGAGCAAAGCCTGACCACACCTGCCCTAACCCACACGTCAGCAGGTTGGAAAATGCTACGCACACACAGAGGACGTACACAGAGGAGTGAAAACCCATTTTCCCTCACACAGAAAATTCCTAGAAAATTTCTAAATAAACTAGGTACACCCCAGATCCTACCCTATAATTTCCATCTCATTCCCATTCTCCTAATTTCCAGAAATAATTTCCAAATAATATGTCCTATTCCTTTAGTCCAACTAAACTTTGGAAATTGATATCTCTCCCACCCCAATTCCAATTCTAGAAATTCCACCACTAAAATTCTCTTAAAATCATGCCCTACCTATCCACATTATTATTCCCATTTTTGGTGCCCATTTAAATTCTAGTAATAGTTGTTTGCTTCTCCCTCTTTTACAATTAGTTCTAACCCACTTAATTAATATAAATGCTAACCGTAGTAATAATCATCTGTAGCGCTAGCTAACCACATACCCATAAGGGTGAGTAGGTTTTGGTGATATGTCATATGCCCCGACATGTCCGTACCCAATCACCAAAAATAGGTACACCTATATATAAACACACGCACGGACATGTCCGATAACCGGACACACCTCCGTGTGGCTAACTCCGCACCGCCATAGTTAATCCTAGTCATAACCCTTAACTAACTCCATATATACGCACACACATACATGGTAAGTCCGGTATATACAATTATATATATACTCGGGCATATACCTATGTATAGCTAACCTTACCCTCCACCCCTTCATCCTAACCTAACCCTAGGCGCATACATATGCATGTGCGTATGCGTCACTAACCCTGGGCGTATATGCATACGCGTACATGCCATTAACCTTAGCCACCACCTATCCAAACCTAGTCTAAACCCTACGTACGGGTATATAACTACATAAGCCCGTACCTAACCACCTAGACCCTATCTCTACGTAAACCCGCCTAGCTAACCCCGCCAAACCCCTGTGGATCTGTAGAAGTAGGCCAAGCTGTCTATGATGACTTGGTCAAGCTTTCTATTTTCAGGTTTACATAATAGTGAAAGATAATAATATGGTCTGGTTTTCTATTAGACAACCACACCACACTAACCTAGCCCGTAGTAGGAGCCACCTTGTTGGATAGATAACCTTCATCTACCTCTTACTTCAAGTTCACATAGTAATGATAGAATTAGGATAAACCTATCTATCACCCACAACCAACCTCGTTAGGATCCCTCGCCTTATTTTAGTTGATTGTGCTTGTTTAATTATGCTTGTTGTGTATGCATTGTTTGGTTTTGCTCTCTTGTTTGTCAAGCGATAGATCGCGTAGACTAGAAGACGTACAAGGACCCGATGGATCCCTGAAGCATGGTGATGCCAAGACTCTGAAGGATTACCGCTACACCAAGACACTGGAGACAGAAGCGAAGGAATCAAGATCCTTGGATATACTCGTCAGCGAGCGGAGGCAAGTCCTAATTTCCACCTTCCTACCATCCTTCTATCCTACTTATATAACAACCCTTTGATAAAGATCATATGAATATTTATGATGAGAAAATGTGATAACGTGATAACATGATAATGTGATAATGAAATAATAAGATAAAGTGACTATATAAGCCATGACTTGAAACGGGTAGGGGTAATCTAGGTGTAGATTACTTGGTGGATATGTCTCGAAGAATATCCCCGTCCGAGATACCTGCTTTTAGTCACCCCTAAGGACCGGTTCATAGTCTCTTATTCATCCCTGTGTGATATTTCGTACAGCCACACGTCTATATGGGTAGGCTTGATCTCACACCCCGTTAGGTCGAAGTGCATTTCCACTTAGGGGGCCGGTGAAGGCAAACGGTAGAGCAGGAGACGGCGTAGGATGCTAAGTGATCTTCCATGGTTTGGTTGGGCGTGGATGCTAAGTGATCTTCCACGTAAAACTTTTGGGTGCACTATCGCGAGCTATATATATATTCTTTTCTAAAAAGTGTGGATGCTAAGTGATCTTCCACAATGTGTGTGAGGGCATGGGTTGCAAAGTGGGCTCCCATGTCCGGGTTGGGCGTAGGATGCTGAGTGATCCTCCTCTTCCAACTTTTTCCCAACCCCTGAGCACCGTAGTGGAAGTGTGGAAACCTAAGTTTCGCGTACTCTCAGGTACGAGATCTCGGTAATTCTTTTCTAACCACTGATCATGGAAGGAATCGTAATTACCGTGTGGGGAAAAGTGTACAACCTCTGCAGAGCTTACTTGAATCTATTCGAATAGCCACGTCCTTGGAATGGGCAGATGCCGGGATGAGACGCTATGATTAGACTACAACAACAATGGATAATCTGGTAATATGTATTAATAATTTGGTAACTATAACTTAATTCGAGAACTGGTGAGGATGGTGAATACCCTACCAGGGCCCAACCTATAATTATAACTACTCCACATTTAACCTACATCCACCCAAAGTTAGGGCTTGCTGAGTACGTATGTACTCAACCCCCCTTCTCCCTATGTTTTTAGGCAGGAAGCTACAGGAGTATATCTGAGGATGAAGCCGTTAGATGGACTACTGGAGCTACGCGAGGATAGGATACCCAGAGGATACACGAAGACGGAGCCGCACGACTACACGAAGAAGCTACGCTAGGACTACGCTTAGGACTACAATGTTCGTGATATAGGAATAGCTAGGGTTTTGTCCGTACTCCGAGTTGCCTGTAGGAATGGAGCCACGATAACATAGAACCGCTGTCTTAGAACTCTGATATATGTTATACGGCCAGTGGACCAAGCCTTGTAAACCCGAACCATGTATATCATGCTTTCCCATTAAGCAATAAAAGTATGCTTTTTGATATCAATCTTGTGTACTTGTGCGTGTCGGCCATCGATCCGTGGGGGCCGACATATGATGCACAGTGGACCCTAAAAATTAGGGGTCGACACCAAGTCATCCGCGGCTACCTGCTGCTGGTACAGGGGATCGTGGAGGTTGTGCTGATGGTGGATCTCCTCGTGTAGGGCGGCAGTGTACGCTTTGAGATCATCCACCTGTGCCTGCAACTCTGCGATGTAGTCGTATCCATCGTTCCTTTGGTTCATTGCACCCTCCAGCTCATGCTGAAGACGGGCAATGGTCTGCTAGAGCTTGTGGATGGACTGAAGATCCTGCTGCTCTTGCTTCAGCTGATCTGCTAATTCGGACGTTAGCTTGTCATTTTTTACGGTTGCCATCAAGCGATCCTTGGTGATAGCCGCCAGCTCTACAGACAATTGGGCTATCTTTTGTTTCCTGGATTGCTTCTTTTCAGGCTTCGGCTCGCTCGGTCCGGCCTCAGCATCATTGTTGCGCGGTGCCAACTGGTGACGTGGCACACCCTTAGAACCGGTCATCTTGCGAGCAGTCTGCTTGGTACGTGCTATCCTGTAGAAAGTACAGATGGAATCTATAAGATTGAGAGCCTTAGAGTTAGCAAGGATAGGATTGATTTTACTTAGCCCAACCACTTTTTATCGGGGATATGATTTTAAACATGTGAATTAAACATGATGCATGATCAAACCTACGGATCAAGCAAAAACTTTTTAAACTAACATAAGCATACTTTTAGTAATATAGGGCAAAAAGAAAACAACATGATACTCCGCTTAAGACTCTTTTAAATAGCACCTAAAAAGGCTACTAGAAAGAATTAAGATGGAGTAGAAGCAATTTGGACTAAACCACTTTTAACTTTTGAATCTAAAACATTTTATAGTTTTGAAAAGTAATACTGCAAGTGTCTTTGTAAGTACCGCTCTGATACCCCCTGTGGCAGAACCTTCTAACTTATATGGCCCACAAGCACCTGATATTGTCCCTAAAACCTCTGTCGGCTATGCTTGTACACCACATAATCTAGAATGTTCCGTCGGGTGGATCCTCGATAAACCACGATTCCTCCAGGATCGATACTCACAGAGACATCACAGTATTACAACTGTTTTCATACAAAAATACCAGAGTAGCAGAAGACTTACAATAACTTAATTTACAAACCATTTGATAAACTTATACAAACCAGTGTATCATTATTACAACACAGCTGAAGTATCATTACTTAACCTTATTACAATCACACAACGAAAGGCGCCCTGCCCACGGGCCACACAACCTACTTCTCGACAGATCCTTCCTCGATAACCGTCATGCAACAAGGACCGTAGCATGCTTGCTCACACGATTCACCTGCAACAGGGGTTTAACAAACCCTGAGTACCGAAAGTACTCCGCATGACTTACCCGACTAAAAATTAAGGAGAAGACTCAGGAATGCTGGCTAATAGGAATCAAGGTAAGGCTTTAGCAAGATCAAAAGATACTTTTTGCAAAAAGGGACTAAGCCAGTCCTAATCACTTGTCAAACATGTAACGAATTCAAAACTTTCCAGTCTCACAACTTCCATTATTACTACGATGCCGGGGCTCGGATCAAGTCTCCCATATCGTGGAGCACCGACGATTTGAATCGCTTTATTTACCCAGCTGGGGCTTCCTAGCCACACGATGTATGCAGGACCGAACATCTTACATACATCAACTCACGCTTGTATTTTTCCCTGCCAGAACGGGTCCTAGCCACAAGAGTACAGTACACCATCTCCCTATGTCGTCTGTACGTCGACGGTGCGCTCGTAGTGTGGGTACATGCTATTTCTCGTTCCGGTTGTCCGTTCTCGTTTGGATCATACAAGGGAGCTTACCGCCATTAGCATGTGACTAGTACTATCCAATAACCTCATGATCCCAGGGCCAAACAACGGACGGTCCTTAACCGACACAAGTGGACGACACTATACCAGGGCACTAGCCCATCCTTGTGCAAGTCACTCCACCGACGTCTCGATTTACTCATCATGTCCTTGTTGCATACCCTTGACCCGATCAAAATGAAGGGTACCAACAAGAAACATCAGGTTTTATCACTTTCTCAAAACTGATGCTGTTATCACACCTTTGAAAACAGTTTGTAAAACCTATACTAGTAGCAGGGCTAAGCGTATACTAAGCACTTTCAAAATCAAAACAGGTATCTAGAATAATATATCAAGGTACGGTAAATGCATCAAATTCGGATATCACACAACTCCTGTTACCTAATGCATCATATCATCAATATAAAATATAAACCTTTTCGAAATACAAGGAAAGGTCTGAATGCATCCGGGGCTTGCCTTGGGGCTCGACGAAGTTAGGCTCAGTGATGGCACTGCCGAGATCAGGACCAACCTCCTCACACTGATAACCTTCCTTAGAGACGGGAGTCGGATCAACCCCTTCTTCAGACGGCACAACTACACGATTGAGATGCATGATTACAATGCAGTAATAAAAGGAGCATGCGATAATGATGCAACGATAACTAGTTTATCTTGAGTACAACTTTCCTTCACGGTAAGGTTGCATTACAGAAGTATAGCTAGCGTCGACGACGACGGACTAACGATGCGCAATCAACATAAAATGCTTTGAAAGTCATTAGGGGTTAATGATCTAGGGTCATCACTCAATCCCAAAGTCAAGCAACCTTAAAAGTGATTAAGATTAATTACTAATTTTTTTAACTATTTTTACAGTTATTGAAAGCCACTACTTAACTTGCTAATTGGAGATTAATCAAACCCTAATTAATCAAGGGATTAATTAATTAAACATTAATTAATTAAGGTATTAGTTAAGCAGAATACAAAAATTAGTCAAAATATGATCAAACTTCATAATTAAGATCATTAGCATCTAATTAGCACACAAAATAAATTTTATGATTTTTGGACTTATATTTTAATTACTAAAAATCATGGAATTGACATTTATTAATTAAAAGAGCCATTTATAGTATAAATAAAACTTATTGGAAAAACAAAGTTAGTATTTTTTTTTGGTGTAGAGCATAGCACAGGGAGCATACACATATTTTTGTTGTATTTTTATCTACCCAAAATAATTCCTTGCAAAAAGATGAAAATCAGTTTTAGAAAATCAAAAAGGAAAAAAGAAAAACATTCTCCCCCTCTCCCGGGCTTACTGTGCGGCCCACGGCCTGCACAGCACGGCCCGCTTCGGCCCGCTTCCCCCACGCCCACGCCTCTCCTCTCTCTCTCATGCTGACAGGCGGGCCGGCCCGTCGGCTCTCTCTCCTCTCCTCTTCTTCTTCTCCAAGACAGGGACATCGGCGGCGACAATGATGGTCCTCGCCAACCGTGGCAAATATTTTGAGCTGAAATTGAAAAAAAAAAGGTAAATAGCTTTTGAATTTCAAGTTTTTGAAGAAGAATTTCAAATTAGATCTTAGGGCAATTAATTAATGATGTTGTGTACTTTTCAAACCCAACCAATGGCATACTTCCAAAGTACAAAGTTCATACTTTGAAATGGTGCCAATGGTTAGCAACTTTTATTTAGAAAATTAATTATGGTTAGCTCCTAGAAATTGAAAATGAAATTCGAACTCCAACACTTAACCATTTCTAGCTAGGGTTGGAATTTGAATTCCAAATTCAACTTGAGTTCTTGCTTTTACATAATTGACTTGTAAAACATGTTTGGGGTGTGAGTCGAGTTAGCCAAACACTTGCAAGCATCAAGGTTGGTTTTAGTTGATTGCTTTTATAAATAAAAGCAAACATATGGATGGAATTTAAATGATGTATACATACACATATGATATAAAAGAGCTCAAACAAACCCTAGAATTGTAAACTCGTTTTAGTCATTCACATTAGGGTTCTCTAATTATGAATGCTTATGTAATGATGATGATGGCATGGCAGGTTTAGGTTAACGTAATACCAGAGGTGTTACACACGCACACACGCACGGACCGGCCCCCAGCCCACGGGATTGATGCGACGCGCACTGACGAGCTCGACCACCATGTCACCGCCGTGGCTACGCCCCGCCACGGCGAGCAGCCGCTCTGAGAACCACGAGTCACCGGAGACGCTACCAACCACGGAACCATGTCCGCTCTGCCGTGTAGTACCTCGCGCGCGCGATAGATGGAGGAGAAGGCTACTGGATGACGCGATGCCTTGAGTCGCGCGCTCATCGGCGTTCCACGGAGCGCCACCATGCCGCGCATGTTCTGGTCTACTCCGGCCACCTCGCGTCGTGTTGACGAGCCGCCGCGCACCACCGTGACCTCCCGAGTTTGCCAAGTAGAGAACCAGCCCCGGACGCCACCCGAAAGCGTTGACCGCGCGAGACCTGAGCCGCCGGAGCTTCGCTGCGGGCACCAGTCGTGCCACGTGCGCCACCGTGCATTATGGTCGACGCCGGTAGGCCCCACGTGTACACAGAGCCACCAATCGAGGGTATACGTGCCCAATTTGACGACTAGAAGTGCTGCGGCTCCGCCCACGCGCCCAGCGCCATCACCGCCGGAGCGCCCGCCGCGGCAGCGTCCCTTGAATCGGCGCCTCGGCCTGCCCTTCTGCGGTCGTCGCCGGCTAGCCAAACCACTACCCAGAACCACCAATTGATGGAATAAGGCTTGAATTGGACACTAGATGGTCGTTAACCCCTGCACCGCGTCACGTCGCCGCCGCCGAGCCGCGCCGTCGTGGCCAGCTCCACCCCGAGCACTATAGACGCCACCAAGCACGGCGTCGGATCCGCCTGAGTCCCCTGGTGCTCATGCGCTGTCTATCGGAGCCTAAACACCACCACCGCGCATGATAGCTGCGTCGCTGACGCTCGCCGCCGTAGGCCGCCGTGGAGCATCGTACTCCGGTCAGCAGAGAAGCCCAAACAGCAGACCGCCATGTCCTCTGAGACGGGGCAGAAAGAATGGAGTACCCAATTTCACCTGGGAGATCACCGGAGAGCCGGACGCGTGAGCTCGCCGCCGGCCGAGCGTCGTCGCGGCCGAGCAGAGAGAAGGGGGAGAAGAAAGGAGGACGCTGTACACCCGGTCCACGTGCACCTAAGGAGGAAGAAAGGAGAATGAACCGAGTCTACCGGGCACCCCACCACGAGTCCATGGACCGCCAACGGTCCCCATCGCGGCACCGACCCTCTCAGACGCAGCGACCCAAGGCCAGAGTCCAATTGGTGACGTGGCGTCATGAAACGCTGACACGTGTCCAGCCCAAGCCCGGCCCACCAAGTGACGAAATCATGATGTCATGCTGACGTCACCCCACCAGTGACTCCTATTGATGTCATGCTGACATCAGCAGAGCCACGTGTCACCCTCACGACTTGACACGTGTCACCCCTGGTATTTTGGTCCTTTTTCTTTTTCAGAATATGATTTAATCTTCGAAAAATCATAACTTCTTCATACCAACTCCAAATTTGGTGAACCAAATTTCTAAATTCATCTAAAATCAAGCTCTACACAATGAGCCTATGCTTGAGTGCATTTAGATTTTTTGTTATTCAATTGTTCTTTGTGCTATCTAAAGGAGTCGCTAACGCGACTATATTTGTGCCGTTTCAGAGTCGGAGGAGGAACGTGCCGAGTACGACCGTGACTACAACGAGGAATTAGGAGACGATCGTTCTAAAGGTGCCACATTCCACCCACTTTTCGTAGATCCCATTACACATGGCTAATGAGTAGTATTGCTAGTGCTTTAATTACCATTGATATCACATGATTAGGTTGCATGATAGTGTTTTCTTGATGCCCATTATCTTGACGCAACCATGCCTCTGCTCACCCACTGTTAGCCTAGACACACGCTTACTATCATTAATTGCTATTATGACTCTACTACGCTTTATATCTTGATGAGATGCGTGGTGGAAATGGATATGTATATAACTAAGGCACGTGGTGCCAAACCTGAACTTGGTGGATGGTGAGTGTGCTGCGTGTGTCTTGGGCGTATGGAGGGTGAGGGTTGTGTCGACCGAGCTGGAGTATACGACGAGCCGAGGGCGAGTCTTGCCATACGATGCTACCTAGGCATCCGGATAAGCGAGTACCTGTGGCGGGTAATGGAGTCAGGGGATCCCGGGTGTGAGCCTCTGAGGGGTGGAACCCGGGATCGAGGTGCTGTGGTGGCACGTAAAATGGTAAACCAGATGAATACACCCTGGCTTGGTCATACCCTAAGGACTTACTAGTACTCAGACCCACCGGGAATCCTTGCATACCACACGCTCTCTTATGGGAATGAGAGACGGCTGGACTACTTGGTAGGATGGTGCCACTACTATTGGGCGAAAGTGTGTGGGGAGGTACGGGCATGAGGGACTCACACCCTTCCGAGACAACACGGTTGCTGTAACATTCGGGATGTCACGCTGTGTCTCATAGTATCAGCCATTCCAGACTATACTTAGGGTGTTCTAGGGCTGAGAGGTAGGGTGGCATCGTTCTAGGCTAGCAAGCAGTCGGAATTCTGCCTAGGAGATTCTAGAGCTCCAAGAATGGCTAATCTTGTGGGTATGTAAACCTCTGCATGGTGTTATAGTTGATCGATCGATACATATACCGACTCATCGGCTATGGACCTTTCCTGGGGACCTGCTTCACTAGATAGGAGATGAGTCCTTCTTTTCTCCCAATCGTGTTGTGAGATAGAGCCGGTAGGTGGACCATTGAGGCGCATCGAAAGGGGAGTTGGCTTGTCGACACGAGAGAGATGAGATATGGTGGATGAGGTGGATGGGTGGTAATGGATGGGTGGATGGATGGATGATGGTGTGTGGATGTGGTGTTAAAACTTGAACTATATACTTATTATTATACATGATAACTATTGCATAGGAAACCACAGCCAAATATAGGTCCTCTTGTTATAGCCTTAAAGCATCCGGTTCCACAAAGCATAGGGTGGAAATATGGCCGCACATATCGTCATCGATACTTTGGCACGCAGTTCTCGAAAAGGCTTACAATTCGAAGGATTCGATGGTTAGGGGTTTCATCGCTACGCTCAAGTCGTTGGATAGAATTTGCTTCTCGCACCCTCAAGCTATTCCAGTTGATGATCCTTTGTGATTCGTGCTGCTGGGTGTTGTAATAAGTTATTATAAACCTTTTTTATTTGCACTCTATTATCGTTGTATAGATTTGATTATCGATCGGAATATAGGTAATATGATTTGAAAGGTCATATTACACTTCGATTTGTAATGGATTTTCCCGTCGTGGAAAAATCGGATCGCTTTCACCTGAGGGAGTACTTTTCTACTACTACTTAATAACTCCTCTTTTTTTTAGTGGCCATTAAATTATCATTCATCTTCCCTTAAATAAAGGATGAGTTTGCTACACCGCAATATTCCTATTCGGTAAATGACTAAAAATTAGTAGATAAAATAAATATTTGTTGAAACAATAAAATTACTAGCCAAGGCAAATGATTGTCATAGTTTGGTTGTTATAAGTTTTGTTAAATAAAAGTATCTTTCCAAACTTTCTAAACTACTCCCTCCATTATGGAATAGAATGAATTATGATTTTAAAATTTGTCCTAAAATATAAGGTATTATACATAGTGGCTATGTTTAGATTTACCAAAGCTTGTTACAAAGAAAGCCATTATTTGAGTGCATAATTTAATCTAGGTGAAAAATAAATTATAAAATCCATTTAAACCTTATATTAAGTTTTTCTTTATATTATAAAAAAGATCCCCAAATTTTGTTTTCAAATCTTAGTTCAAAAACAACTAAGTTTGGCTTTCAAAAAGTCTTTTAGAAAATTGTTCTTCAATTATATTTTTGAATACAATTTAATAAATGGTTTATATAATGGATAATTTTAAAATATTATATAAATAATATATTGATTTAGTTTGGAAATCACGTTTAAATATTTGGCTTCAAAATTAGTTAATTTCTATATGTTTAATTTTATTATTTGCCAAAATTAAAGTTTTAAAAAATTAAAAGAAAATATGCAAAAATTTGTTCAAAATAAAATCTTATTTGAAAATTATATATGATATTCGAGGATGCTCGTTTTTAAAGTAGGTACAAATGGTGTTAAATCATTTTGACGTAGTATGGAAAACTTTAAAATTCCCCCAAAACATTTTCAGTCTTTGTTTCTCCCTCCTTTCCTTTTGTCAGCCTGACCTACTCTTGAGCCTTTTCTTTCTCCGGCCTGCTCAGCCTCGGGCTAAAACAGGTTAAGCCCACGAACACAAGCAGCCCCTTATCTTTTCCTCGCGTGGGCCTGGCACTCGTGACTGGCCTCCCATACTTGGGCTGCAGCCCACTGTTGAGCCAGGCAGCACGTCGTCAGCGTGGCTCCACCCAAGCCATGCATCTTTTTCGAAGCAAGTCTCAGCAGGTTCATTACAGGCACAGGCATCTCCTCCCGGGGCTTCAAACAGAGTCCATTCACGACTGCCTCCCATACTCTGCAGGAAGCTCCAACCTCCTTTTTTAAGGAAGCATCGTGGACGAATCTCCTGGCCGGCTCCTGCCACTTTTGCAGCTGCACAGACCACCGCCAACTGCAAAAGCGCGCGCGCGGGATCAGTCAATTCACCTGTACTGCTTACTCCCTTTAAGCCATTCCGGCCTTGTTCACTTCGTACGCAAGTTGTAAGTTTTTTCACTCTCTCTTTCATCACATCAATTTCTACCCGTATGAGTAAAGCATTAAATGTTAGTGAAAAAAAAACTAATTATACAGTTTTGTTGTAAATCACGAGACAAATCTTTTGAGCCTAGTTGAGTTACGATTGGACAATATTTGCCAAATACAAACAAAAATGCTACAGTTGCTCAGATTGTAAAAACTTTCGATCTGAATAAGGCCTCCAACTTGAAAAATGAAAAGGAGGGATCCTACTGATTGCCGGAGATGAGTCCGGACATGATTAATAGTTCTAGACTTCTAGTATAATATGTTCAAAAATGTACCTCAGCGACACCGGTAACGATCCGAATGACTTGTTTCACGGCACACACACATGAAGGGGCTGTAATTCTGAACAAGACGAGCGATTTTAATTGCCAATTTGAATAGTCCTACGTTTTTTTACTACCTCCGTCTCAAAAATCATGTAATTCTCATTTTACGAGAAGTCAAAGAATCTTAAATTTAACTAAATTTATAGAAGATAATATCTATATTTAGATCTTTAATTTGATCAATTATAAAAATATACTTCATGATTAAACTAATAATACTTATTACGCATTATAAACATCAATACTTTGTCATATATATTTGGTCAAAATATAGAATTTTTGACTTCTCGGGATGCGAGATTTACATGCTTTTTGAGACGGAGGGAGTAAATCAATTTTCCGTCGTCCGGACAAGCTTGGCACTTGGCAGATTCTACTACTCCTGCTGCCCTGCAGAGAGGATCAGAGAAGACTGTAGCAAACTGCTGGCTTTGAACAGTACACACTTTAGGGAAAAAAAGGTCGCGGTTTGAATAAAGCTAGATGGGCGACAAGGCTTCTGCAGCTGGGAGAAGAAGGTTGCAAGTACGTGTACCGTACTCCGTATCGGCCCACGTACTATCCTCTTGCCGTGCGCTCTCTGTGCAATGCAATGGAGTAATTATCATCATTATACTAGGATCGACAAATTGAGCTTTGCCTTGGCAGATGACCAGGGGAGATAGAGAGAGAGAGAGAGAGCTGTAGCCATTCGATCACCAAAGGGATGGCACACTGTACTTACTGTACGTGGCAAAGCTGCTGTATCCTGTTACGGAGACTGGCTGGATGCATTACGGTTTTTTTCCATCTGCATAAAAAAGACCTTTCCATCTGCAGAAAAAAGACCGAAGGAGAATGAGCTGGCCCGGCTCCAGCTACGAGTGGTAGAATTTTTCTGCGAGACCACACGGGCTCGCGATCATGCCATCCGCGTCCGGGTCGGCGCCAGCAAATGGCCGTCCGCCGTCCCTTGACAGCCGGTGCCTGCACAAATGGCGGCAGGAAAGCAGTCGGTCTGGCCGCAAACATCCAACAGGCCCGGCGCGCCCATCGGTCAGCAAGGGGCAGAAAATCCGTGGTGAGAGCAGTGGGCATAGGCCCTGTCTCCTCAGATCACATGCTATGGGACGTGATGGGTGGCTGTTCAGACTTCAGAAGTGCAGAATTGACCGATCTTTGGCGACCTGAATTCCTGACACCGGCGACCCTGTGATCTGAACACAGTGGGCGTAGTAGTACTGCCCAATCTTTGGCGATGAGCTATGGGCCCAGATGGCGCCTCAAATGCTGACTCTACGAGAACTGCCCTCTCACAAGGGTTATGCTTACGGAGTACTCCCTCCGTCCCTTTTTTATTTGTCGTCGTGGGATGCGTGTCATAAATTTAACTTGATTTATAGAAAATATGTATAATATTTATATCTCCAAATAATTTTTTTTTTAAAACTAGATCCAAAGATCTTTCCGATGATATTAATTATGATACTAATTGATAATATTTATTATTTATTAAAATTGCCGGTATTTGTATATCCGGAAATGGCGACAAATAAAAAGGGATGGAGGGGAGTATGCACAAACAGAAGATCACATATACTAGTACTAGCCTTGTTTAGATGGGGAGAGGAGAGAGATTGAAAAGTCCTATAGCACTTCGTTTTTATTTAGTAAATATTGTCCAATCGTGGCCCAACTAGGCTCAAAAGATTCGTCTCGTGATTTACAACCCAACTATGCAATTGTTATTTTTTTTATTTATATTTAATGCTCTTTACATGCGGCAAACAATTTGTGAGAGGAGAGAGATTGAAAAGTCCTGTAGCATTTCATTTGTTTGTGGTAAATATTATCCAATCGTGGCCCAACTAGGCTCAAAAAAAGACTGTCTCGTGATTTACAACCAAACTGTGCAATTAGTTATTTTTTTATTTATATTTAATGCTCTTTACATGTGGGTACAAATTGATGTGATGGAGAGAGAGTGTAAAAACTTGCAAATCCAATGTGCATCTAAACAAGGCTTAGATCAACGAGGCCCAGAAGTGCAGCTGCCTCCCAAATGTACTATGCTGGGAATTCAGAAATCTGAAGTGCTGCTTTTGATAGAGAATCTGCAGTCTCTGTTTTTTTTTTTTGAAGTAAAACTGGAGGGGTTAGGCACCCCTACAGCACTTTATTAAAACATGAAAGAACAGTAGATGAAGTTTGAAAGAAAAAGAGGGACTACAAGCTAGAAGGGAGAGGAGGAAGGGCAGGCTCTGTTTGTGGCCATCTATACGATCAGGCAAGGTCGAATTACCCACTCGCTCGTGGGATCAACACAACGACCAGGGACCATTAAAAGCTCTCCAACTCCAAGTGGCCTGTCCGAGAGGGCGAGAGACACGTCCATAGTGTACTATCGTTTTCCACTTTTCCGTTTCTTTTTCACCACGTTGAGCATCATCATCGTGTTCCATGCCCTGCCTGTCACCTCCTTGTGAGCAGAGGACCGAGGAGAAAGCTTCAAGGACTGGATGATTGTACTCCTACCAGTAATACAGAACAAGGAAAGGCACGGGCCAAGGTTAGGCTGTACCGATCATTAATGCGCAATTAAGTGAGTGAAGGACGCCGGTAACAAGGTCTAGACAGGCTATGGGGTCCCATGATTATCCTAGCACAGGACAAGAGATTCTGCACCACTAGTGCATCGCAGGGTATCAATAAGGTCCAAGTGCATGGTATAGATAGGCGTAGCACGTACGATGCAATCCCAATTTACACATCTTGTTGCAAGATGAGGCGTACAATCAACCGCATCTGCACTGCACACCTACCTCATCCAAATAAGACACTGCAAATATCAACGCATCAACGGTTGGCCCATCGCGCTCGTGCTCAAATCTACTAGTCGCAGTCGCAGGACACAGGCATACACACAATGCAAATCATCTTTCTCAACTTCTTTTTCTCTTCCAAATTAGATTAAATAAAAAAGAGACTGTATACATACATATACTGCAACATAAGAAAATCTGTCATATGATACTATGAGTACATGGTCCTGTGTCGGTCATTTGCCATCTAGATCAATCAAGTGAATCGTTTCACCAGCTGCTAACAGCAGCAGCAGTATAATAATAATATATATATAACCCTACCAAAATCTTCTAATACTGTAATTAATTATAAGCTACTACTACCGGCTAAAAGAAAAGAATCCCTAGTAGTATTTAATTTCTTTCTTGTTCCGGCCCAATTTTACTGTACTAGCAAAGCAAAGCAAAGCAAATGGAAGCAAAGCAAGAAGGCGATGGATCAGAAGAATGTGGTGCCGCCGAATCCCCGGTGGAGCAGGTTGTGCGCGATGTTGTCCCTGGCGCGCTTGGCCGCCTCGGAGCGCACGGGGTTCTCCGGCGTGGTCTCGTCGTCCACCAGGTCGCAGCGGATGGCCGGGTCGACCTCCTCGCCGCGCATCTCGCAGATGTTGTGGAGCACGCAGCAGGCGCCCAGCACCACGGGGAGGTCCTGCAGCTTCACCTCCGTGCGCTTCTGCAGGCACGCCCACCGGGACTTGAGCCGCGCGAACGCCTCCACCGCCACGCGCCGGAGCTCGCCCACCTTCTCGTTGAAGGCGTGCTGCGTCCACGTCAGGTTGGGGTGCGTGTACGGCACCAGCACCCAGTCCATGAGCGGGTAGCTGGCGCCGCCCACCAGCCACGACTCGTGCATCATCCCCGCCGCGGCGCGCTGGTGGAGCATCGACTTCTCTAGCACCTGGTCGTCGGGCATGGAGCCCGGCCACCCGATGCACACGTCCGTGAAGGCGCCGTCGGGCCCCACCACGCCCTGCAGCGTGATGGAGTAGGACGTCTTCTGGTTCCGCTCCGTGTGGCGGCGGTTGAAGTAGGCGGCCACCGAGATCTTGGGCGCGATGATGGGGATGTGGGTGGTGTACATGGCGCCGATGACGCCCGGAACCCCCGAGCTGCGCTCGAAGCCCTCCTTGAACCGCGCCGCCGCGGCCTCGTCGGGCCACTGCAGGAAGCGCGGCATGAGCACGGACTTGATGGCGGCGCACACCTCCAGGACCAGCTTGTGGCAGGTGGAGATGCCGAGGCCGAAGCGCTTGGACACCAGGCGGAGCGGCTCCCCCGTGGCGAGGCGCCAGATGCAGACGGCCACGCGCTGGCGGACGGGGATGGCGGCGCGGAGCATGGTGTCCTCCTTGGCCACCGACGACCCCAGCGCGTCGCAGATCATGTCGAACGTCTCCCGCCCCATCCGGAAGGCGCGCCGGAACTCCTCCTCCGGGTAGTCGGCGCTGTTGCAGCGGTCCCACCACGCGCGGGACCGGTCCTTGACCCACAGCCGCCGCTGGTGGTGGCCCTGGCCCTGCCCGCGGCGCGCGTCGGCGAGGCCGACGCGGAGGACGCCGCCGCCGCCGCCGACGCCGCCTCCTCCCCCCACGACGGCCGCGGCGGCGGCCGACGCGGCGAGCCTGGAGCGCTTGGACCTGGCGGCGGCCTCGGACTCGGCGGTGGCGTCGAAGCTGCTCTCCATCTTGGCGTAATAGTCCATCATGGCCTGCGAGCGGGTGTCGGCGTTGGACTCCAGCAGCGCCAGCTCCCGCCGGGACGCGTCCGCGGCGCCCGCGCGGTCCGCGTGCTCCTCGGCCTCCAGCGCCGCCAGCGAGGTGAGCAGCTTGGCGATGGACCGCTTCTTGCCCTCCTTCTTGACCTCCTCCTCGTTCTCCTCTTCCCCAGAGGCTCTTCCGCCGCCGTCGTCTGCTCCCCGCTGCTTCCGGCGCCGGCCGTTGGTCATCCTGCGGCGCTGGGGTTGGGGAGGCGCTGGGGTCGTCGAGGGCGAGCGCGAGCGGCGACGTCACTGAGGCGGCGGCGGCGGCGTCCTGGAGGAAGGAGCAGTAGAAGGCGAAGTCGTCGTCCCCTGCCGCTGCTGCTGCTCCTCCCCCACCGCTTGGAGTCGGAGGGCGGCCGTTGGATGGGGATCTCATATACATACACGTCTCCTCCTTATCTTGCGGCCACTGCACTAGACACGCAACGCAAAGTCGCAAGCAGAGCTGCCGCGGGCTGAGGCGTCGGCCGGGTCGATCGGTCTCCCGTGCTGGTGCCGGTGCTGGTGGTGGGTGCGCGTCAAAGGCAGGCAGGCAGGCAGGCAGGCAGGTAGCGGGCGAGCAGAATGGAATGGAACGGGGGGAGCCGTGTGTGATTGGCGCGGCGACGGCGAGGCGGGCGATTCGGGGAGACCGGTGTGAAAGGGGGGCGATATAAATACTCTCCTACCATCCCATGGTCTGATGTGGTGAGGCAGCGCCGCGAGGTGTGAACGCGGCTGGCGAGTTGCTTTTTGGACAAGGAAGGAAAGGGAAGGAAAGGAAAGGAAAGGGGTTGCGGCTGGGCTGGGCTCTGGCTGGCGTCGCGTCTGACACCACCACCACGCGTGGGGCTGCGTGCCACGGCGCCGGATTACGCGGTTTCGCGCAGGTGGGTGGGCCTGGCCCTGGGGTGGGTAGGCTGGCGCGGCACGACACCGCGTGGACCGGATGGATCCTGGCAGGTGCGGCCCCAGCGGCGGTCACGCTCGGCGGTGCGCGGTCAATGGCATGGGCATGTTCCGCATGCCGAGAGAGAGCTCTGCTGGCGTGGCCGGGATCGCAAGCCGTTCGGGAAAACTTCAAGTGGCAGGCGCGGGCGGTGACGAGACAGACGGACGGGAACCGAGGGGGATGCGGCGGTGGTCTCGCGTCCCTTCCCGCAGCTCGCCGACATGCCCTCCTGACCGGATGGCTGATTGCATGTGCGCTGGGTTGACGTTTCGAGGCCGGGCTCCAAGTGGAAGGAACCCCGGACGACGGCTACTGCGGCACGCCCAGCCTGCGGCACGCCCAGCGAAATTGCTCTTCTGTTCGCCGCAGGCGGCGGCGACGAATGGTGCCCGACCGAGCAAGTCCGAACGAGACAGCTCCTGTGCGCGCGCTGAGGCGATTCCACGAGCTCTGCCGTCTACTCCCTCCGTTCCAAAATAGATGACGTTTTGAATATTAAATGCCACAAGTTTGACTCGATTTATAAAAAATAAGTATAATATTTATATCTCTAAATAAATTTGTTAAAAAACTAGATCTAAAGATCTTTCTAAAAATACTAATTATAATACTAATCGATGATATTTATTATTTTTAAAAATTGCCGGCAATCGTTTCTCGGAAAACAAGAACGTCATTCTTTTTGGGACGGAGGAAGTACTCCTATGTAGACCAAGGATAAGGATAGTGTTCCAAATATATGTGTGGTTTTTCTCTAGTTTATGTTAAAGAGGTATTCTATATTTCTCTATTTTTTACTATAGTTCATTAAATTAAATTACAGAAGAACCGTAGGTATTCATTTAGAACACCATTCACATTCTTAGCATCAACTTGTACCGTATCTTTTCTTGTGAACCTCCTAGCCAGAAAGGACGTTCTTGGTTGCTCGGCAAGAGCTCGCGCCGGCCTTGCCTTCCTGGATGATGTTAGATGGTAAAAGGGCATGTTTGCTAGATTTGTCTCATTGCCTAATCTAACAGGCGCTTTGCCGCGCCTTGCCTAGCCAGGTGAGCTAATTTGAATCTCCTGTTTCAGCAAGGATAATCTTGCTCACACAAAAATCAAGGCAACCTTGCTCAATAACCAAATTGGCAGCTGCCTCAACTTTTTGGTTTCGCAAAGTTGTACAGTGTCGGACAAATAAACCAAGCACACCCAAAATCTTCCTTTGCTCAGTGAGCTTCTGCTCTAGTCTTCTCTCAACCTTAGAGGCACGCACCATTGCAAGGTATATACCTTTTGACCTTCCATGGCATCCACTGGTTGAGTTCCACTCACAAAAACAACTTCTAGCGTATCAAATCGAGCACACTCAAGGAGAAAATTGGTGTCTGACATAAGGCTAAAATATGAAGTCAAATATGAAACTAAGATGTTTGTTTCCTTTCTCTAAAATTTTTTTACTTATCACATCGAATATTTAGACACATGCATAAAAAAATTAAATATAGACTAAAAAAAACTAATTACATAGATTATGAGTATTTTGCGGGACGAATCTTTTAAGTCTAATTAGTTTATAATTTGACAACATAGTGCTATAATAAATATGTGCTAATAACAAATTAATTAGGCTTAAAAATCGTCTAAGTAAATAACAATGTGGTGCTACAGTAAATATGTGCTAATGACAATATAGTGCATGGTTTTATTTGGCTGCTGAGAAGTTGAAGCTAGAGCCAAAATTCTACCAAACATAAAATTGCTATTGTTTGAAACGTTTATTTGAATTTTTTACTTTATTAAGACTTCTTTGTCATGAATAATAAAACACCCATAAGATGTACACCCTCCGTTCTAAAATGTTTGTCGCTTTCGGTTTTCATACCACAAGTTTAAGTCGATTTATAGAAAAAATATGCAACATTTGTATATCTAAATAAATTTATTAAAAAACTAGATTCAAAGATCTTTTCAATGATACTAACTATAATACTAATTGATGATATTTAATATTTATAAAATTACCGGTAGTTGTTTCTTGGAAAGCGAAAGTGACAGATATTCTAGAACAGAACGAGAGAGTATGTACCCCCTCTATTCCCCGAAAAGCTTCAACTCCTAGAATCCGTGCCAAACTGTTTTTAAGTTTGACTAATTTTATAGAAAAGAGCATCAACATATATGGCATAAAATAAGTATCTTATAAAAATATATTATATGATAAAACTAATGGTACTAATTTGATACCATAAATCTTAACTTTTTAAAGTTCGATCAAAGTTTAAAAATTTTAATTTATAACTCTAGAAGTTGAAACTTTTAGTGAGAGTGAGTATGTTCGGAGAGTCCTGTCCATCCCCTCAATTTCTCTTTGTTCTCTTTGATCCAAAGAATTGCTCCAATCTTTAGTGCTTTCTTCGTGACAACTAGTGATCTTATATTAATTAAAGCATACCAATGGCACTTAACAGAAGTGTCATGTGTCACGGTATACGTAATGTAACTACCGAAGACTTAAACCAGACACCTTGGGTCGGAGCATATACATTTTTCCCCTTTTTGAATCAATTGTGCAAAAGTACTATAGCTGTTAGTATTATTTAAAAAGAAAGGATTAGAGCTAGTGGCACTAGTTTGAATGGGACAAAAAGGGCAAAAGGATCCATAAGTATGAACAGCGAGAGAGGATCGGACGACTTCCGGGACAAGTCAATCCAAGCGCACATGTTCAAATTGGACAAGTCACCCGACAAAAAGGCAAAAGCAACGCAACAACGAGAAACGAGCCCGTGCCCTCGGTAGGTACTCCCTCCGTCCCATATTAGATGACGATATGGGATGCGTCTTGCGGTCAAACTTTCTTAACTTTAACTAAATTTGTAGAAAAAAACGTGTAACATTTTCATCTCCAAATAAATTTGTTAAAAAACTAGACTTAAAGATCTTTCCAATGATACTAATTACTTAGCATAAATATTTATATATTTTAATATATAATTGCCGGTATTTTGAAAATGTTGACTTCCGGGGAGGCGAGAATGACATCTATTTTGGGGGACGGAGGGAGTACGTAGGATGTCTCCCTTTCAATTCAATCAAACCAAGAAATTGTTCTCAGTAACGCAAGTTACAGAAGTCTGCTGAAATTCGAAAAAAAAAACTAAATTTGTACTAATGCTTGGTCAGCGCAACCAAATCTGAATTGTTGTTTGCGAAATTGACAATCTTTAGTAGGTGACGCAAGTTACAGAAGCCTGCTGAAATTCAAAAAAGGAAAACTAAATTTGTAGTAATGCTTGGTCAGCGCAACCAAATCTGAATTGTTGTTGCGAAATTGGCAATCTTTAGTAGGTGACGCAAGTTACAGAAGCCTGTTGAAATTCAAAAAGGAAAACTAAATTTGTAATAATGCTTGGTCAGCGCAACCAAATCTGAATTGTTGTTTGCGAAATTGACAAATCTTTAGTAGGTGGCGCGACTCGACCAACATATATAACATACTATGCCTTTTCACGGCTTACTAGTGTGAAAACGACCTCGTCAACGCCGTAAAGTGAACACGCAAATCATCTGCTTAAGACTGCCTTTGCATGCAACGTATGAATGCAAATGTGGAAATTGAAGATTTCAAAAAAGAAAAGCATAAAAATTATACAAAAAATATAGTAGAGGATTAAAAAACATAGAAATATTAAAGGAATTGAGATAGTTTGATTTGGCCATAAGAAAACGTAAATGTTTTATCAAGAGCTAAACATATGCGGATTTCAAATTTTTTTCTTCAAAATAGCAGGCATTGCTATACCAATCCTATACTCCATTCCCATGAACCAAATGCATAAACAATAGTAATCCCTATAACACTATCAATGTTGTGTTTTTTCTACATTTTTGTCTTATGAACTAAAGCTGGCCTAAGCTAATAAAGTCACCTCCAATAGTTCCATAATAGCTAGCTCATAAATATTAACCTCGGCATTTTTCCTATAAGAGGAGAGAGAAAAGTTATCTTTTATTCTCACGCTAGCTCAAACAAACAATGAGGCTGCTCTGGGCCCCACACATGTAACCACCCTTTCTCCCTTTGCCTTGTTCTCTCAACATCGAGCGAGGGTGTTGATGGCCCTGAATGAGAGAGGGACAACAACAACGACTTATAAAGTTGAAACGACTGATTTTTTGTAAGAGAAAAATATTGTTTCAACGGCTGATAAGCCAGCTAATAGGCTGAAGCAAACAAAGCAAAGAGTGTTCACGATGGCTTTGAGCAAGTGAGAGGAGGTAGCAGTGCAGAGCAAGTGGCTGTGGTGGCATCTCATAGTGTACGAGGGCGGCTACGATGACATAGATTGATGGAGGGGGGCATCAACGCAGTGCAAGCGATGAGTGGATCGATGGTGACGCAACACAAGCAGATCGGATGTGGTGGTGGCGTGGCCTAGCGCAAGCAAATGATGCAGAAGTCAATTGGAGTGAGAGAGCATGGCCCAAACAACAGTTTGGTATGAGGAGTGTGATGCGCTAATAACAGGATGTGTCAACGATGTTGAAGAAGAATAGAGAACCAAAAGGAACGAGTATGAATGTTGCATGGGGAAGAAGATGATGCAATGCAGAACCTATAATAAGATAATAAGACTCAGATTATTGGAGAAGTTATTTAATGTGCTATGAGTCTAATTAGTTGTTTGCATTAGATTGTACTAGGCTCATGCAGTATATTTACTCATGTTTGGTTGCTTGCAAAGTGCTCAAAGCGAGCTCAATGTAGCATTAGCTAGTACCATAGACACACAAAGATAGAATGTTAGCACCTCACGTACCTTTACTAGAAACACATGAAACTCAACCAAAACATGGAAGTTACCATATTTTCAACAAAATGTAAACAACTAAGCCCATTTTTCTTTTGTATCAAATGCAATATAACTATGCAGGAAATCAAACACCAAGAGACTGTACATATGTTTACCTGGCTTGATTTGTGCACCATAAGATTTAATGTAGGTTAAGAACGTAAGGTTAAAATAAGCTATCCTATATCTCTTAGATGACGTAGCTATAAGCTAATTATTAAGGCTTTGTTCAGTTCGTAAATGTTAGAAAAAGTTACAACTGTAGTATTTCGTTTGTATTTGGCAAATATTGTCTAATCGTGGCCCAACTAGGTTTAAAAGATTCGTCTCGTGATTTACAATAAAACTATGTAATTAGTTATTTTTTCACTAACATTTAATGCTCTATATATATGGGTAGAAATTGATGTGATGGAGAGAGAGTAAAAAAACTTAACTTGGGGGAGGAACTGTACTCAACTGTCGTATCGTCAGGTCCTGGTCCCGGACAATCCACGTGCTATCAGCGTTGTGCTCGCGCACAGGGTGACGACCGGGAGGACCGGAAGAGGGAAACCGCACGACTCCTGGGCGCGTCATCGTCAGCATGACACGAGGCTGACGCAGCTGACAGATCGATCACACCACAGCACGGTTGGTCTGGTAATTTAACATTGCGATCGTCCACACGACCGCATAGGAAGACAGCAAGCAAGTCCGCCAGCAATCCGTGAAGCCTAGAATCCGCGATTGTGTTCAGTAGATGCTGACAAGGACATTAGATAGATTAGATACAAAATGCGAAGCTAAATATGCTCGCTTGCTGATTTTAGGAGACCATCAGACCTGCTGTGCAGTGTCCCCGCCTCCCTGATGACGACTGTGTGTCGGGTATGCCTGCCTATATAGAGCCTGTGAGCTGTAATTTATATAGAGCCTGTAAGCTGTAATTTTTTGGGTGTGAGTTACTGTGGCAGAACCTTCTAAATTATATGGCCTATAAGCACCTGACATTGTCCTTAAGACCCCTGTCAGCCATACTTGTGTACCACATAACTTAGAATGCTCTGTCGGGTGAAACCCCGATAACATCACGATTCTCCAAGATCGACTTCTTACAAAGAACTTGTAGTATTACAACCGTTTTATTCAAATACAACAGAATAGCGGAAGATTTACAAAAGAAAATTACAAGACTTGATCAGAGTTTGATTAAACAAAACTTAACTGAGTATGCGGAAGCAAAAAGAACCATAAAACACTGGTAAGAGAACGTCTTAGACGGAAGGGATTCGATCATGCCAGGCCCACTGGTATGACCGAAGTTAGCTTCACTAATCAGCACCTGCAACAGGGGGTCAAACAAACTCTGAGTATAAAAGTACTCCGCAAGACTTACCCGACCAAAAATTGGGGGGAAGACTCAGGAATGCTGGCTAATAGAAATCAAGGTGAGGCTTTAGCAAGAATCAAAGACACATTTGCCAAAAGCAACTAAAGTTGATCCTTACTTTTCATATTGATTATCCTACTCTATAACAAACACTTATCATTCATGTAACAATTTCAAAACTTTCCAAACTCAACAACTTCCATCATTACTACGATGCCGGGACTCGGATCAAGTCTCCCATATCGTGGAGCAACGACGCTTCGAATCGCTTAATATACCCAGCTGGGGCTTCCTAGTCACACGATGTATGCAGGACCGAACATCTCACATACATCAACTCACGCTTGTATTTCTCCTTGCTAGAACAGGTCCTAGCCACGAGAGTACAGTACACCATCTCCCTACGCCGTCAGTCTGACCGTCGACGGTGCGCTCATAGTGTGGGTACACGCTACTTCCCGTCCCGGTTGTCCGTTCTCGCATGGATCATACAAGGGAGCTTACCGCCATTAGCATGCGACTAGTACTATCCAATAACCTCATGATCCCAAATACGCCAAACAACGGACGGTCCTTAACCCGACACAAGTGGGCGACACTACACCGGGGGCACTAGCCCCTTACCGATGCAAGTCACTCCACCCGGCGTCTCGATTTACTCATCATGTTCTTGTGCGTACCCCGACCCGGCCAAGGTGAAGGGTAGGCGACAAGCAACATCAAGTTTTGAATACTTCCTCGGAGATGATATTGTTCTCAACTTTTAAAATATTTCATAAAAACCTACACTAGTAGCGGGGACTATCCGGTACTTAACATTTTTGAAATCAAAACAGGTATTTAGGATAGTATCACAAGGTGCGGCGAGTGCATCAAATCGGATATCACACAACTCCTACACGTAATGCATCACATCATTCACATAAAATTATAAAGACTTTCAAAATTCAAGGCGGGGTTTGAATGCATCCGGGGCTTACTGCGTTGCGAGAAGGTTAGTTATTAATCTTGATATCCATATCTTCGACGGAATCACCTCGGTGGGGTTGGATCATCGAGAATCTTTTCCAAAAGCTTGACCCTCGCAATCCATCGCTCTCACGCGTAAACTATACGTAAAAAGAAATGATGTATGCTTAATGACATGATGCGAATGATGCAACATGGTGATGATTATTAACTTATTAATATCTTGAATACAACTTTCCTTCATGATATAGTGATGCTAAGGATCATAGATAACATCGACGACGACGGACTAATGATACACAATCAACATGAAATGCCGAAGGTCATTAGGGTTAATGACCTAGGGTCATCACTTAATCCCAAAATCAAGCAACACTAACAAAGATTAAGGGTGATTACTAATTTATTAGCCATTTTTTACAGTTGTTGAAAGCCACTAATTAACTTGCTAATTGGAGATTAATTAAACCCTAATTAATCAAGAAATTAACTAATTAAACATTAATTAATTAAGGTATTAATTAAGCATAATACAAAACTTAATCAAAACAGGATCAAACTTCATAATTAAGATCACCATCACCTAATTAGCACACAAAACAAATTTATAATTTTTGGATTTATATTTTATTTATTAAAAATTATGGATGTTGCATTTATCAATTAAAGGAGCAAATTATTATACAATTAAAACTTATTGGAAAAATATGGTTAGTATTTTTCTTGGACGAGCTTAACACGAGAGAGCACACACATATTTTTATTACATTTTTATTTGCCCAAATAAAATTATAACAAAAAGGTGAAAACAGCATTTGAAATTAAATGGAAAAAAAAAAACTTTTTCCCTTCTCCCTGCTGGGCTCACATGCGGCCCAACTCGGCCCGACGCGGTCCAAAGCCCAAGGCGGCGCACCTCTCCTCTCTCTCTCACTCGGACAGGCCGCCCCGCCTGTCGGCATCTCCTTCCTCCTCCCTCTCCCTTCCTTTTTCTCCGGCTAATGAGAACGTCGGCACGGCGGCGGACGGTTCCGCCGACGAGACCATCTCGAGCTCAACCAACTACACCAACAGGCTCTACGCCCCATGCCGCGCCCAACGAGCTGCTAAACAACCTACGTCAACCCCCGGAGCGCTCGGGACGGTGACCCCGACGGCCCATCGACGCACGGCTGCCGGTGACCGAGCTCCCCGGAGCCTCTCCGTCGAAACCAAGCGTACCAACGTGCTCGGACACCGTGGCGAACCTAACTTGACACGAAAAATGACTCGAAAGCAGGGTGGAAGAGTGATGAGCGGCGGTGACTTACATAAAAGCGGTCGTTGGCCTTAAAAAGAAGAAGGTGAGGCGGTTCGGCTACTCCGTGATGTCAAGGAGCAAGAAGTAGCTCAAACGGCGCGCAAGGAGGTGGCGGACGGGGTTGCAAGCTATTGGAAACGATGAGCGAGCGTGGTGTGTGAATTTGACAAAGGATCGACGACGCCGGGCGGCGAGCAAAGGAGAAGAAAAAAACGAATGACGACGCTTCGGCCGTGGCTTATAAAAAGCAAGGGGGATCGGTCGACGAAGCTCATGGGCGACTACGCCGACGATGGCAAGGTGGCTGGTGGCGCGTGAGACGCTGGAAGAGCCGAGAACGGCCACGGCGGCGGTCGGAGACCGGCCGGCATGGGCGTCGGGGCGAGCCGGGCGACCCTCCCCGTTCCTTTATCAGAGCACGGGGACACCTTGCTTTTTCATTTTTGAAATTACTTCCAAAAATTGAACTGTACACAAAAATCTCCCAAAATATCAATTGTGTAACTTTTCATGCTCTACAACTTTGATTAAAGAAGTTTGGTCAGAATCAAATTAGTTTTTGAATTTGAAATTCAAATTTGAAAAGGGGACAAAACCCTAACCTTAGAGATTTCAAAATTACTTTCAAATTTTGAATAAAAGATGAAAATCTCCAAAAATAAAAGTTGTTCCATTTTTCAAGATCTATAACTTTTGTTTAGAAAGTTTTTCACGAAACCAAATAATTTTTGAATTGGGGTTTAAAACTCAAAAGGGGACATTTTCCAATTCAAATAACTTTTGAAATTACTTCAAATTTTTGTTCAAAACTTAAAAAACTTTATGTACCAAAGTTTTAGAGATCAAAGAGATGCACAAACTGTATTTTTGAAGTTTTCCCAAATTTTGAATATTTTGAGAAGAAATCAAGAAAGGCGTAAAAACACTTGTTGAAAATCGGGGTTTTTGAAAAGGAGATTCAAATTGATTCTTTGGGCAATTAATTAATGATGTTGTGGCACTTTTCAAACCCAACAAATAGTACATTTTCAAAGTACAAAGTTCATACTTTGAAATAGTGCCATTGGTTAGCAACTTTTATTTATAAAATTAATTATGGTTAGCTCACCAAAATTGAAAGTGAAATTCAAATTCCAACACTTAGCCACTTGAGCTAGGGTTTGGGATTTGAATTCCAAATTCAAATTTGATTCTTTCTTGCACCTCATTTGACTTGTAAAACATGTTTGATGTGTGAGTCGAGGGTTAGCCAAGCACTTGTACACACCAAGATTCATTTTAGTTAATCACTTTTATAAACAAAAGTAAAATTGTAGGTGAAGTTTAATGACCTACACATACACATACGATATGAAAGAGCGCAAACAAAACCCTAGAATTTGATAAACTCATTTTAGTTATACTGATTAGGGTTTTCTAATCATGAATGCTCAATGCATATTATGATGACATGGTGGGTTTTGGTTAACGTAACTCCGGGGTGTTACAATTCTTCGTAAATCAAGTGGTCACAACTTCAATAAAATTTCTGTGCTACATCCTTGGTCCCTTTATATTTGTCGCTATAAAAACATACAGGTCAATTTTAACTACATTTATAAAAAATCATTAGCAACATTTATTTGTATCTTCAAATATATTTACTATGAAAATAAATTTAAAGATCTATATAATAATAATTATAAACTCTATTCGAGCTTTGGGCTTTCTATAGCGAGAGAGGAAGAGCCCCAGCCAGCCATCCCTATCTAGCTCAACCAACTACTGACGCGCGTAAGTGGATTCAGGTGTTGATGCGTGCAGGTGGGTTACCCCTCTAGACCGAGCACCTAAAATCTCTGGACAGAGTGCATATAAACGTTTTTGTCATGATGATGCATAAAAACCAGTGTTTCAGTAAATCGAAACCTGTTCGTTGCCGTATAAAAACCTCTCCGCGAGCTAGTTGTTCCACCTGATAGGTTGACACGGCCTGACACATGCTGACACATATTAACATGCATGTATCCACTTCAATCATCTTCCGTTTTTACGATAATTCCTCAACGAAGCATCAAATTTAAAAACGATTTTCACCATTGAACTCCCCGATATTTTTGTGCACGATTCAAGATTCATTGTGAATATATTTTTGAAATTTTTTTAAATTCATAAATTCACACAATAGGATATAGAGTTTTATGTTGCTTTCATGCATGCATAAGATCTTATGAGCGAGTACATAGAAACAAAGTAGACGCTCTCGTCTCTCGCACAAAATTTAAAATTTGAATCACAACACTTGAATCATAGCACTTGGGGGCCGAATGGATGCATAGAATCATTTGTCAAGATGCGCAGAATAGTTTTTGAAACCAATATTGCGTAGAAATTTGTCATTAGTTAAATAAAAGTTGCATTTTTTTACTGTATTAAAACCTTCTCCACGAGATGAACATTCCACATGACAACCGTGATTGCCTCCAACAACATGGAACCATGCGGGCCGCAAATAGAGACAACCTTGTCTTCTCCAAAACTTGAAATTTAAAGCACGTAATGGATAATTGAATGCATACAAACTAGTGCTTCTATGAGCAAACTATAAATATGCAACTGCATAAAAAGCCCATGAAAGCCATCGACACTTAGAATGTCATACAACAATGTATACAAATTTATTGTAACAATGTATATAATGCAAATGAAGTTATAGTTAGCTATGCATAGAAACTTATGCACACATACACAAAACTCAACAAACAAAAAACAGGTATCGTTGTCAGAGATGTTGGGGAAGTGCTTGCCGCTCGTGCTTGTGGAGGGAATGAAGCCACGACACCGCAAGAGTGAGAGATGCCATGCCACCTCAAAGCCCGCAACGGGCATCTATGCAGATCGATTCAAGTGTTATGATTCAAATTTTAAATTTTTACAAGAGATGAGAGCGACTACTATGTTTCTACGTACTCGCAAACAAAATTTTATGCGCAGACGATAGCATAAAACTCTATAACCTATTATGCGAATTTAAAAAAATTTAAAAATATATTTACAATGGATCTTGAATCGTGTACAAAAAATGTTAGGAGTTCAATGGTGAAAACTATTTTTGAATCGGATGTTTTGTTGAGGAATTATCGTGAAAAAAATGGAAGAGATCGAGTGGATACGCATATTGTGGCGTAACCTTCTAAATTATATGGCCCACAAGCACGACATTGTCCCTAAGACCTCTGGCGGCTATACTTGTACACCACATAACCTAGATTGTTCCGTCGGGTGGATCCTCGATAAACCACGATTCCTCCAGGATCGATACTTACTGTCACAGAACCGACCAATTTATAAAAGCATAAGTGAGAAATCACTCGCTAAGCAAGCAATTGTCACACTTAAGCCGTTATAAACCCTTGCAGTAGTCCGGAAATCTCGAAGGATTTCAAACCAAACATCATCAACCAAGATCGTATGGGTTTAGCGTCACCATTCGCATGTTACAACATTTCACAAATAGTTAAACAACATCAGAGTGCGGAAATAAAGTTATTACAACCCAAGTTCATCAAATCCAAATAGCGGAAACAAGATAGTTTTGAAAGCTCAACCCAACTCACACAATTAAAGATTAATACAGTGCCAGTCCAGAGTCTATCCATCAAAAGCGGTTGGGAAGAATATTAAGAGTAACCTTGCCCAAGGCCTTCTAGTCCATCGGGAAAAAGACAGGTCTCGCAATACCCGTGGTAGGTATGCCCGTCTGCACAAACAACAAGCGGGAAAAACCCTGAGTACGAGAAGGTACTCAGCTAGACTTACCCGACTGACTCAAAAGTAAAAGACTCCAAGGAGTATGACAGGCTTTATCAGGGGATAGCTTGACTCTTTTTGAAAGCAAGTAATGACATTTAATTAATAGCTCAGCTTAATCATTCCTATTTACGCTAAGTGAGCACCTGGACTAAGCATCATTATAGTATTAATCATGATTAAGCAAGTAAGTAGTATCCATAATCATATTCATCGCCTTAACCCATCATCATCATTAACCACATTCCATAATCATTACTACGATGGTGCGGCTCAAGTCAAGTGTTCACCGTCCAGAACGATGGCGATTCGAATCGATTACTACTGAGCTCGGGGGGTATTCCTCATGCAAACCACACTCACCCGTCGGTGAGCTACGGATCACCATGGCACGTATCCGGGAGAAGACAAGCACGCGGACTCGCCGCGGAACCACCGTGCTCGGGGACCGCCTCGACTCGCCTTTAGCCCGACCACGCCGGACCTCGGACTTACTCTTGGCGCCCCGTGGTCCCCATCCATCTCCAATGCGGTGCGAACGGATCGAGAACCGGCCCGGATAGTGTTGGGCTTCGCGGGTCGGAACGACTTATCCGGCCAGCTAAACATGAGGCATGCGTTCAACATGACTTGGGGTACAACAACGGTGCGGTCCTTAATCGACACAGGCGGAATCACTATGGTCCAACAACCCCACAAGACTCCATCCGGTCTCCATTTATCAACCATAGCCATTAACCGGATGATATCAACATAAGCTTTTTCCATCAATCATAAGTAACCACCTATCTCGCGGATGACGTGAAATCACCCGACTTCTACCGTCTCACGCAAGCTAAGCATAAAACTCGCCCTAGACTAGCGGGGTGTATCAAGGTAGGATAATCAATGGTAAAGCAAGGATATAATGCAGCAACGGTGTCACACAACTCCTATACTTAATGCAGCAATCATAAATCATAATTAGACGGTTAGAAAGCATAGGTAAGTAGATGCTCGGTGCTTGCCTTGCACGAAGTCGACGCCCACGGTGGTCGGGGCACTCCGGAAGCTCCTCCTCTTCTCCTTCCTCTTGCAGCACTTCTTGCTGCGGTTCCTCCGGACGATTCTCCTCGATCTCCGAATAAGGGAGGTCCTCTTGCGAACTTTGTATGATGCGATGCACGTGCATAAGTATCATGAATGCACAACGATGATGATCATGGGTGAAGATGATTAATAAATCTTTTGACAGAATAGGTGCATATCTCTTCTCTACTAACAATCTAACTTATTTACTGAGTAAGTGCATATCTCTTCTCTAAACACTTAGAGAAGTGCGTAGGAAAGGGTGCCGTCTTGTGACACACACTCATACACGCATAACATGAATACAAGGAGTACTACTACTACTCATGGGCAAGTATCATATTTTAGATATGGTGCTCCAAAGCATGACCAGCAAGCATAACTTAATTGAAAATGCATAAGAATTAATATAAAAGTCATTAAATCATTTAATCCAATTACTTATCATTTCATGTGAATATATAGGCTTGAACTGTGACCTCTGTCTAGACAGTTCAGAAAATTCTACAAAAATTACAGGAGCTACACTATGCTATAACAGAGCCATGATAAATTTTTCATCACATTTTACCAAGTACAACAGCCTACACAAAAAGATGAAGCTACTGGCCAGAAATGCACATTTAATAACTTTGTACAGTGAAAAGTGTTAAACAACAAATTTCATATTTTTACCTAACACTACTTAGCACAAGAGCAGTCAGTAAAAATTATCAAGGCCTAATTCCACATATTTTATTTATTAAAAAAATCATACAAGAATCAGCCTAGAAATGAAATTAAATCATATTCCAATATTTTTGTACAGTAACTGCATATCATATATTTTTCCCAGAATGCACATCACATAACAAGTCTAACAAAAGAAGAATCACATTTTTCTAAGCTATATTTTATTTATTATGCATTTACTCAGTTTTCAGCCATTTCAAGGATTAAATAAATCTACACAGAAAATATCCACCAAAAAATGCATCTCATATTTTTAAATGATAGATCTACTCAGTAGAAGTCTAACAAAACAAGTCTCACTCAATTTGGATCCCATTTGCACCAGCAATAAAATACAAAGGCATTTTAATCTTTTCTGAAAAACACATAAAAGGAAAAGGGGCCGAAGCCCAGGGTTCATGGGCTCGGTCCAGTGGACCGTAAGCCGCTGACAGGCGGGACCCGGGTCAAAAAGACCCCACCCGTCAGCCGGCCGGAGCGGGGCGGCCGCTGATCCCCCTCGGCTCGACGGCGGGGGGGGTTGCCGTCGGGCGAGGCGAGCACCGGCGTGCTCGAGGGTGAGCCTTGCGCGTGACGGCGGCCGGGCGGGGTCGACGACCACCGGATGGCGGCGGCGGCGGGCGGCGGCGCGGAGCGGCGATGCGGCGGCTGCGGCACCGCAGCGGCTCCGGCGAGCCGTGCCGCGGATGGCGCTGCGCAGAGGTCGCGCGGGGCTTCGCGCTCGGGTGCGCGTATGGCGTAAAAAAAGGAAGGAAGCGGAGGCGGCCGACGCGCGAAGCCGTGATCTGGCGCGAAGCCGCCGCGGGCGCCGAGGGAAACGGCCGATTCGGCCTTTACTTTGGGCAATAGCGCGGCGCAGGTGTTTCGGCGAAGCAGTGCTGGCCAAGGCGGCGGCGCTGCTAGCGGAGGGCTTCGGCGCGGCGGACGCGAGGAAGCGGCGGCTCGCCGGTGGCGGCGGCGCCGCTGCCGCGCCGCCGCTGCGAGAGTGAGGGAGAGGCGGCGGTGAGTGAGCGAGTGAGAGTGGAGAAAGTGAGCGAAAGTGAGAGCGGGACATGCGCGCCACGGCGGTGATGGCGCGCCAAGCGTGGCCCTTCTGCTGGCATGGCCGCCGCGGCATGAGCCGGGGAAAGGGGAAGCGCGCTGGGCGAGCGCGTGGTTCTATGTGCTGCGGCCGGTTTGGAATGGCGCGGCGCGCGGGCGCGCGGGAGGCGCGGGGCCGGTGGGCCGCCGTGGGCGAATCCGCCTGCCTGCTTCTTGTTGGTTATTTTTTTTTTTTTGAAATTTGAATTTGAACCAAAACCACTCCAAATGACAAGGTTAAAAGCTTTTTCATAAAAAGTTCCCGAATGAAAGTTGTAGAGAAAATTGAGATGAACAACTTTCATTTAAGGCTCAACTCAAAATTCCAAATAAAAATTTGAACTACAAATTTCATTTTGAATTTTAGGGCAATAAAAAGGGATTTCAATTTATTTTCTTTTTTGCTCCAAATACTCCAAATCTTTTGCAATAAATTTTGTTAAATCATTTTGAAAGGCTGGGCACATGGATCCAAACTTGATCAAGTCACTAGCAAGCCAATTAATTAACTTAACACTTCAATCAAGCATGAGATTAGGAATTAAAAACAAGCACATGAAATGACAAGATGCAACTTAGGGTTTATGCTCGAGGATGCTCATGTCATGATTAATGATGATCAAGTTAATTAATTAGGTGCCTAATGCATGCTTAAACACCGAGGTGTTACAGCCCTACCCCCTTAAAAGAAATCTCGTCCCGAGATTTGGGTTTACTAACCGTTTTTATGGAATTCGGGATAAACTTCTTTCGGGTAATCCTCTGTTTCCCATGATGCATCTCTATCATCATGGTAGCTCCACACAACCTTATAAGTACGAACCAACCGATTCCGAGTAACTCTTTCTTTGCTATCAACAATTCTCACGGGCTCTTCTTTATAGACCGGATCATTTTGCTAACTTCAAATCCCTCTCGTCGACTCTTTCTTCGGGTACACGCAAACACTTCTTCAGTTGAGAGACGTGAAAGACCGGAAAGATGGAACTCATTGACTCTGGCAACTGCAATTTGTAAGCAACTTCACCTCTTCTTTCAAGAATCTTGTATGGGCCCACATATCTTGGTGCAAGCTTCCTTTTGGCTCCAAACCTTTGGGTACCATTTTGTGGGGAGACTCTCGATATACATAGTCACCCACCTCAAACACCAAAGGTCTTCTTCTATTGTCGGCGTAACTCTTTTTTTGGCGGGACCGTGCAGCCTTCATGTGCTCTTGGATAGTTCGAACTTTCTCTTCAGCCGGGGAACAAAGTCAATACCGTAGTATTTCCTTTCTCCCGCTTCGACCCAGTTCAACGGAGTTCTACACTTTCTGCCATATAAAGCTTTAAATGGTGCCATCTTGATACTCTCTTGATAACTGTTGTTGTAGGAAAACTCAGCCAGAGGTAGCCAAGATTCCCACGAACCCTTGGCAGATAGCACACAAGCTCTCAACATATCTTCAAGGATTTGATTAAGTCTTTCAGTCTGACCCGAAGTCTGAGGATGATAAGCGATCTTTGTGCAAAGAACTTAGTACCCATACCTTCATGCAAACGGGTCCAAAAGTGAGCAGTGAACTGCGATCCTCTATCAGATACGATGGTCTTGGGTACCCCATGTAAACGTACAATCTCTTCAATGTAGAGGTCAGCATATTGAGGTGGTCTATAGGTCGTCTTGACAGGTAAGAAGTGAGCTGACTTGGTTAGTCGATCAACGATTACCCAAATTGAATCATTACCCTTTTGTGTGGTCGGCGGACTGTGATGAAATCCATACTAATGTCATCCCACTTCCAAGCGAGGAACCGGTAACGGCTTTAACAACCCCGCCGTTTCATGTGAATGGCCTTGACACGACAACAAGTATCGCATCGAGCCACATAGGTCGCTATCTCTTTCTTCATCTTGGTCCACCAATAACGAGGTCTTAGATCATGATACATTTTGTTGCTTCCTGGGGTGAATAGATAGCTTGGAAAGGTGAGCTTCATCCATTATCTTGTTCTTAAGTTCTCGGTCCTTTGGCACGACAAGACGAGTGTTGAACCAAAGTACACCACTGTCATCCAGTCTGAAATGCGGAATTGATTCCTTCTTCATTCTTTCTTTGAGGTGATATATGCCAGGATCAGTCTTTTGGCCTTCAATGATCTGTTGGTCGAGAGAACATCGGACTTGGATATCATGCGGGACTGCGGGGTGCATCGATTGAACCTTTCTTCAACCAACGGCTTCACAAAGATGATGATGTGACTTGCGACTCAAAGCATCCGCAACTACGTTTGCCTTGCCGGGGTGGTGATAGTGCACTATCAAGTCATAGTCCTTGATTAGCTCTAACCATCTTCGTTGTCTCATGTTAAGCTCAAAGTTGGGTGAAAATGTACTTGAGACTTTTGTGATCTGTATAGATATTGCACACATTTCCCAACGATAGTGCCTCCATATCTTCAAGGCATGCACAACCGCAGCTAACTCAAGATCATGCGTGGGATAGTTGACTTCATGCTTTCTCAACCGACGTGAAGCATAAGCAATCACTCGGCCTTCTTGCATCAAGCACACAACCTAAACCGGTCTTTGATGCATCACAAGACACATCAAACGGCTTCTCGATATCGTCGTGCCAAGATAGGAGCGATGGTTAGCAACTCTCGCGAGAGGTGCGGAAAGTCGCCTCACATGCCTCTGTCCCGCACAAACTTATGCTCTTTCAGAAGCGCACTTGTCATTGGCTTTGCAATCTTAGAGAAATCTGAATGAAACGGCGATAGTACCCCCTGCCATTCCAAGAAAACTCCGAACTTCATGCACGCAGGCGTTAGGCGGTTGCCAATCCATGACCTCTTGTACCTTTGACGGGTTGACTGATATGCCATTTTCAGAAATGATATGGCCAAGGAAGGCAACTTCCTTTAGCCAAAACTCACATTTGCTAAACTTGGCATACAACTTATGCTCTCTTAGTCTGGTGAGGGCAACTCTCAGATGCTGGGCGTGTTCTTCTTCATTTGCAGAGTAGATCAGAATGTCATCCAAGAATACAATCACGAACTTATCCAATTCGGGCATAAAGACTGAATTCATAAGATACATAAAGTATGCAGGAGCATTTGTTAGGCCGAAAGACATAACAAGATACTCGTACAACCCGTATCTAGTAACGAAAGCAGTCTTATGTATATCTTCAGGACGAATCCTGATCTGGTGATACCCTGATCTCAAGTCAATCTTAGAAAACACCTTAGCTTTAGACAACTGATCAAACAGAATATCAATTCTTGGCAGAGGGTACTTATTCTTGATTGTCACGGCATTGAGCGGCCGATAGTCAACACATAGCCTCAAGGAATGATCTTTCTTTTTCACAAACAAAGCTGGACAACCCCATTCAGAAGTACTTGGCCTGATGAAACCCAACTTCTTCAACTCATACAACTGTTTCTTCAACTCTGCTAACTCATTGGGAGGCATACGATACGGTCTCTTGCAGATTAGAGCTGTACCAGGCACTAAATCAATTGCAAACTCAATATCTCTTTTAGGAGGTAACCCAGGCAAATCTTCAGGAAAGACATCAGGAAATTCACAAACCACTGGAATCTCAGCAAGAGATGAAGCTTGAATAGCATATGTTAACTTGGTCATGTCGGCAACTCGAGGTAATACCACTTGGAAAGTGTCATTACCCTGAGGATCTGTGAGGGTAACGGTTCTATTCCCAGTATCAATCACCACTTGCTTATCTTTCATCCAATCCATACCCAAGATCACGTCCATAGTTAACCCAGGTAACACTACCAAATTAACTCTATATGCTTTATCTCCAATTTCAAAAATTGCATGCTCAAGCATTTGATTAGATAGGACATCGGCACCAGCCCGAGAATCGATACGGTACCCATAATCTAATTGCTTAAGTTCTAACTCATGCGATCGTGCATATGCCTGACTCATAAAAAGAATGCGATGATCCAGAATCAAATAAAACAACTGCAGGATGTTTGTTGACAAGAAACGTACCCGCAGTGACTGGTTCACCATCAGGAATCTCATTAATGGAGGTGTGGTGAGCACGGGCTTGGTAGGTTGTCTGCTTCTTCGGGTATGGGCAGTACTTGGCGAAGTGACCTGGTTGGTTGCAGTTGAAGCAAGGGCCTCTCACGGCGGAAGAAGCTGCCGTGGAACCCCCAGTCTTGGCTTGAGCTTGAGGTGCAGGTGGGCGATAGCCCCTCTGATTCTTCGGAGGTGGTGGAGCATTCCTCTTTGGAGCAGGTGCACGGAACCTTGAGTTCTGAGTTGGAGGGCGATACTGCTGACGGTTAGGCATTGGAGGTCGGAACTGGGAAGATCCTCCCTCAAAGCTTCGCTTGCGATTCTTGGAAGCAGCATGCAGATTGTTATTATTCTCTTGAGTCAAGCAGTCACTGATAAACGCATTGAATGTAGTCCTCGAACTAATACCCATGGTTTTAGCCATCTTTGTATTGAGACCTCTTTTGAAACTTTCTATCTTCTTCTCTTCAGTGTCCACATATGACGGAGCATAACGGGACAGATTGTTGAACTCTTGCAGATATTCATTCATACTTTTGTTGCCTTGAGTGAGCCTCATGAACTCAGACACTTTCATGGCCATCAAACCCGGTGGAACGTAGGTGCTGCGGAATATCTGAGTGAACTGTGCCCAGGTGATGGGAGCATTCGGTGGAAAAGTGGTGCGTTGGTGGGACCACCAAATTCCAGCCGGACCCTGCAGTTGATGGGCACCATACTCAACCTTCAGCGACTCGGTCATGCGGAGCAGGCGAAACTTGTCTTCCATCGTATTGATCCACTCGAGAGCCTCAAGCGGTTCCTTAGCTTGCAAAAACTTGGGCGGATCGGTATCCAAGAAGTCCTTGAAAGTGCTATACTGGTTCACTGGGCGGTCACGGTGGCCTCCGTGACTGGTGTTTGCTGCAATGTCGCGCAACGTGGCCTCCATGTTGCGCTGACTGCCGAGGAACTGTTGGAAAAGTTGCTCAGCTGTCAACGGTTGAGGAGGTGGTGGTGGCAGGTCTGTCCTGGGGTTTGCCCCATTACCCCCGTTTCCGTTGCCTCCATTACCATTCCCACCATTTCCACCGTTTCCATCATTGCCATTGCCTCCGTTTCCTTGGCCGGATCCATCACCAACCAAGGTACCACTCCCGGTCGGGCGAGTCCCAACCATCTGCAGATTCCAAAGATCAAGTAATCATTAGGTGATGTTACAATATTGTAAGCGAATGTAATAATCATGCCAATGAATTATTGGAAGAAAATGAATTCATTCAACCATACACAGGCATAAAGATTCATTTTCCACAATCCATAACATCACTAATTATATTACTGAAATAAGCATCATCCCAGGCATACAACATCCAAAATTGCCAGCATACATACACTGGACTTTAGGCGTTCAGGTAGCACCACAACTCAGGACATCCAACACACACATGAGTTACATCTCATAAGGTTACAGATCAACAACAAAAGAACAAGAGCGCGGCTACGACTAGCGATGAGACTACTAGCCTACTTGTGCTCGCTACCAACGTCGGACTCTGCAGAAGAACCACATCGTCGTCGGGTGCGGTGCGCAGTGCGGGGAAGGTCAGCGTCCTCCTCGCCTCCATCGGGGTTGATAACCCTAGGCTCCATCTCAGCAGCTCCAGGCGCGGGAACGTGGTGAAGCTGGTTGTACAGCACGTGGTAGTCCTCATGCAGCTGGGTGATGTACTGCTCTCGGTCAAAGAGCCAGTGCCCCAGCTGGTGAGCATCGTTCCGGCTTCATTCCTCTCGGTGACCAAGCGGGCCATCATCCTATCGACATTCCACTCGTCGCTTCTCATAGCGTGCCACACGTGCACGCAAGACCTCAAGTTCCCCTGGGGCGACCTCTCTCACATCTGCCTCGGCTTCCTTCTCTGGTAGCTATGATGGTGTCCATCTGGAGCCTCAAGTCTCGGATTTGGTCCGAGTGCCTCTTCTTCTTCTTCTTTGCCTCTCCGTCAAGGTCTTGTTCCAGTCATTGATCTTGTACATTGTGGCCTCGGTAGCATCCAAAGTATGCCTCGCATCATGGCAAACATGGCACTCATAGCCGTGTTGTCACCGCCATCAATCTCATCAACTCCAGGCCCAACGTGCCATGTTGGGGGATCTGCTCCCAAAAGGTGTCCGAAGGGTCATCTTTGGGAAAAGTCCCCGCCAAGGCACTTGTGCTAGGCTCGGTGGAAAGCACTCCATGATGATGACGAAGGACATGGAATGCAACTCGACCTAGCCCCATCCTCGGCATGACACCATAGGCACGAACACGCCATCCGTCCCACTCCGAGTCCTCGTGGAGTGGAGGAACGGTGATCTCCACAAATACCAAGTCGTCACCACGAGGCGGCTCCTCGGTGACCCCCAGAGTATACAGGTCGCCGGGTCCTCTGTATACCCCACATGGAGCAAGCACTCTCTAAAGGAGCGTGGGCATGCCAAACTCCTCAAGAAAGTGGTCCTCCCGGATCAGTGGTGCGAGGTGCAAGTTGTCCACGTGGCACACGCCCCCCCGGTTGACTTGCGTGCGGTTTGCTTAGTGCGAGCCATCCGTCGAAAATTTATCCCGGTGAGACAAGTTATTAATTAACCAATTTTTAATTAATAGGAATAATCAATTTAATAGGGAAGGTAAATGTAATGACATGAGATGAACAAACATGATGTATGCACGTATCTTACGTTCTCACAAACTTAGCAAAAATAATTCTAGCGGATATTCGGTGGCATACGACGTTCTCTCATAGCGTATAACTAGTCGTTCTACACGAATCGCTGTTAAGTACCTGCAAAAATCCACTTCAGCCCATCCCAACAAGATGAATAATTGCATTGCGTAGAAAGTAAAGATTAAGCACTCACACGCACGTGCATTCCCAAATACACGCACATGTAGTACAACTACCCGATCCTCGTCCAATGACGGCATCGTCTCAACAGACGGCACAACCCACAATTAAACACCTTGGTAAGTACATAGTTTTGACATGTAAGTACTTTCGGTATCACACTAGCACTCCCCTAGATTGCCGGTTGGACAACCATGCTCTCACAACTCCCACTTACCGATGCGTAGAGGCAAATTGAACCATACATTACCACTCAAGCGAATGGCACCCATACAATTACCTTCTTTGCATGGGCAACAAAGAAAATAAAATATGATGCAAGCCCCCAAGTTAGTACTTAAATAACCACCTAGAGTCCTTATTTGGGCATAAAGGATATGACCACTGGCACACTCTTAGTTTTGCAAAAGAAATTTCTCAAAAGACTTATAGGTCTATAAGTAAAAATCCAGTTTTGAAAATAAATTCTTTTATTTTAAATAGACATGTGAACAAGTAATCACTAAACCTTGCTCGATGCCACCGTCACGAGAACCGACCAATTTATAAAAGCATAAGTGAAAATCACTCGCTAAGCAAGCAATTGTCACACTTAAGCCGTTATAAACCCGGTAGTCCGGAAATCTCGAAGGATTTCAAACCAAACATCATCAACCAAGATCGTATGGGTTTAGCGTCACCATTCACATGTTACAACATTTCACAAATAGTTAAACAACATCGAGTGCGGAAATAAAGTTATTACAACCCAAGTTCATCAAATCCAAATAAGCGGAAACAAGATAGTTTTGAAAGCTCAACCCAACTCACACAATTAAAGATTAATACGATTGCCAGTCCGAGTCTATCCATCAAAAGCGGTTGGGAAGAATATTAAGAGTAACCTTGCCCAAGGCCTTCTAGTCCACTGGGAAAAGACAGGTCTCGCAATACCCGTGGTAGGTATGCCCGTCTGCACAAACAACAAGCGGGAAAAACCCTGAGTACGAGAAGGTACTCAGCTAGACTTACCCGACTGACTCAAAAGTAAAAGACTCCAAGGAGTATGACAGGCTTTATCAGGGGATAGCTTGACTCTTTTTGCGGAAAAGCAGTAATGACATTTAATTAATAGCTCAGCTTAATCATTCCTATTTACGCTAAGTGAGCACCTGGACTAAGCATCATTATAGTATTAATCATGATTAAGCAAGTAAGTAGTATCCATAATCATATTCATCAGCTTAACCCATCATCATCATTAACCACATTCCATAATCATTACTACGATGGTGCAGCTCAAGTCAAGTGTTCACTGTCCAGGAACGATGGCGATTCGAATCGATTACTACTGAGCTCAGGGGGTATTCCTCATGCAAACCACACTCACCCGTCGGTGAGCTACAGATCACCATGGCACGTATCCAGGAAGACAAGCACGCGGACTCGCACGGAACCACCGTACCCGGGGACCGCCCGACTGCCTTAGCCAGCCACGCTGGACCTCGGACTTACTCTTCGCGCCCCCGTGGTCCCCCATCCATCTCCAATACGGTGCGAACGGATCGAGAACCGGCCCGGATAGTGTTGGGCTTCGCGGTCGGAACGACTTATCCGGCCAGCTAAACATGAGGCATGCGTTCAACATGACTTGGGGTACAACAACGGTACGGTCCTTAATCGACACAGGCGGAATCACTATGGTCCAACAACCCCACAAGACTCCGTCCGGTCTCCATTTATCAACCATAGCCATTAACCAGATGATATCAACATAAGCTTTTTCCATCAATCATAAGTAACCACCTATCTCGCGGATGACAGGAAATCACCCGACTTCTACCGTCTACGCAAGCTAAGCATAAAACTCGCCCTAGACTAGCAGGGTGTATCAAGGTAGGATAATCAATGGTAAAGCAAGGATATAATGCAGCAACGGTGTCACACAACTCCTATACTTAATGCAGCAATCATAAATCATAATTAGACGGTTAGAAAGCATAGGTAAGTAGATGCTCCGGTGCTTGCCTTGCACGAAGTCGACGCCGGCGGTGGTCGGGGCACTCGGAAGCTCCTCCTCTTCTCCTTCCTCTTGCAGCACTTCTTGCTGCGGTTCCTCCGGACGATTCTCCTCGATCTCCGAATAAGGGAGGTCCTCTTGCGAACCTGTATGATGCGATGCACGTGCATAAGTATCATGAATGCACAACGTATGATGATCATGGGTGAAGATGATTAATAAATCTTTTGACAGAATAGGTGCATATCTCTTCTCTACTAACAATCTAACTTATTTACTGAGTAAGTGCATATCTCTTCTCTAAACACTTAGAGAAGTGCGTAGGGAAGGGTGCCGTGCGCGGACACACACTCATACACGCATAACATGAATACAAGGAGTACTACTACTACTCATGGGCAAGTATCACATTTTAGATATGGTGCTCCAAAGCATGACCAGCAAGCATAGCTTAATTGAAAATGCATAAGAATTAATATAAAAGTCATTAAATCATTTAATCCAATTACTTATCATTTCATGTGAATATATAGGCTTGAACTGTGACCTCTATCTAGACAGTTCAGAAAATTCTACAAAAATTACAGGAGCTACACTATGCTATAACAGAGCCATGATAAATTTTTCATCACATTTTACCAAGTACAACAGCCTACACAAAAAGATGAAGCTACTGGCCAGAAATGCACATTTAATAACTTTGTACAATGAAAAGTGTTAAACAACAAATTTCATATTTTTACCTAACACTACTTAGCACAAGAGCAGTCAGTAAAAATTATCAAGGCCTAATTCCACATATTTTATTTATTAAAAAAATCATACAAGAATCAGCCCAGAAATGAAATTAAATCATATTCCAATATTTTTGTACAGTAACTGCATATCATATATTTTTCCCAGAATGCACATCACATAACAAGTCTAACAAAAGAAGAATAACATTTTTCTAAGCTATATTTTATTTATTATGCATTTACTCAGTTTTCAGCCATTTCAAGGATTAAATAAATCTACACAGAAAATATCCACCAAAAATGCATCTCATATTTTTAAATGATAGATCTACTCAGTAGAAGTCTAACAAAACAAGTCTCACTCAATTTGAATCCCATTTGCACCAGCAATAAAATACAAAGGCATTTTAATCTTTTCTCAAAAACATATAAAAGGAAAAGGGGCCGAAGCCCAGGGTTCATGGGCTCGGTCCAGTGGACCGTAAGCTGCTGACAGGCGGGACCGGGGTCAAAAAGACCCCACCCGTCGGGCCGGCCGGAGCAGGGGCGGCCAAGCCGGCCCCTGGCTCGCCGGGCGGCGGGGTTGCCGTCGGCGAGGCGAGCACGGCGTGCTTTCGGGGTGGCGCGCACCCGGTGACGGCGCTGGGCGGGTCGACGACCACCGGACGGCGGCGACGGCGCGGCGGCGGCGGAGCAGTGGCAGCGGCTGCGGCACCACGGCGGCTCCGGCGAGCCGTGCCGCGGATGGCGCGCGCAGAGGTCGTCGCGGGCTTCCGCTCGGGTGCGGTGCGCGACGAAAAAAAAGGAAGCGGCGGAGGCGGCTGATCGCGCGAGCCATGACTCCGGCGAGCCCGCCGCGCCGGCGCGGGAGGAGAACGGCCGATTCGGCCTTTACCTTTGGGCAATAGCGGCGGCGAGGTGCTCGGGCGGCAGTGCGGGTTGCGGGAAGGCCGTGGCGCTGGTGTGAGGGCTTCGCGCGCGGCGGCGGACGCGGAGGAAGGGCGCGCCGCCGTGGGGCGGGCGGCGCTGCTGCTGCTACGCTTGCTGCGGCTGCTCGCTGCGAGAGTGAGGGAGAGGCGGGCGGTGAGTGAGCGAGTGAGAGTGAGCGAGAGAGCGGACCGCGGCACGGCGGGTGATGGCCGGCCGGCGGGCCCCGCCCCGCTTCGCCGGCGCCACGCGCGCGCGAAGCGAGCGCGGGCGAGCGCGTGGCTCCCATGCGCTGCGGCCGGTCGGAACGGCGCGCGCGGGGCGCGGGGAGGCGCGGGGTGGGCGCCGTGGGCCGAATCCGCCCGCCCCGCTTTTGGGTTATTATTTTTTTTTTTTTTTTTGAAATTTGAATTTGAACCAAAACCACTCCAAATGACAAGGTTAAAAGCTTTTTCATAAAAAGTTCCCAGAATGAAAGTTGTAGAGAAAATTGAGATGAACAACTTTCATTTAAGGCTCAACTCAAAATTCCAAATAAAAATTTGAACTACAATTTCATTTTGAATTTTAGGGCAATAAAAAGGGATTTCCAATTTATTTTCTTTTTGCTCCAAATACTCCAAATCTTTTGCAATAAATTTTGTTAAATCATTTTGAAAGGCTGGGCACATGGATCCAAACTTGATCAAGTCACTAGCAAGCCAATTAATTAACTTAACACTTCAATCAAGCATGAGATTAGGAATTAAAAACAAGCACATGAAATGACAAGATGCAACTTAGGGTTTATGCTCGAGGATGCTCATGTCATGATTAATGATGATCAAGTTAATTAATTAGGTGCCTAATGCATGCTTAAACACTGAGGTGTTACACTTACAGAGACATCACAGTATTACAACAGTTTTGATACACAAATACCAGAGTAGCGGAAGACTTACAATAACTTAATTTACAAACCATTTGATAAACTTATATAAACCAGTGTGTCATTATTACAAAACAGCGGAAGTATCATTATATAACTTTATTACAAACCACTCAATAAAAGTGTCCTGCCCAGAGGCCACACAATCTATTCCTCAGCAGACTCTTCCTCGATCACCGTCATGCAACAAGGGCCGTAGCACACTTGTTCACACGGTTCACCTGCAACAGGGTTTAACAAACCCTGAGTACAAAAAGTACTCCGCAAGACTTACCCGACTAAAAATTGGGGAGAAGACTCGGGAATGCTTGGCCAATAGGAATCAAGGTGAGGCTTTAGCAAGATCAAAAGACACCCTTTTTGCGAAAAGAGACTAAGCCAGTCCTTACTATAACAATCACTTGTCAAACATGTAACAATTTCAAAACTTTCCAGTCTCACAACTTCCATCATTACTACGATGCCGGGACTCGGATCAAGTCTCCCATATCATGGAGCAACGACGATTCGAATCGCTTTATATACCCAAATTGGGGCTTCCTAGCCACACGATGTATGCAGACCAAACATCTTACATACATCAACTCACGCTTGTATTTCTCCCCCCGCCGTAACGGGTCCTAGCCACGAGAGTACAAGACACCATCTCCCTACGCTGTCTCAGACGTCGACGGTGCTTCCCGTAGTGTGGGTACACGCTACTTCCCGCCCCGGGTGTCCGGCCCCTCGTATGGATCATACAAGGGAGCTTACCGCCATTAGCATGCGACTAGTACTATCCAATAACCTCATGATCCCAGGGCCAAACAACGGACGGTCCTTAACCAATACAAGTGGACGACACTACACCAGGGCACTAGCCCTTCCTGATGCAAGTCACTCCACCGACGTCTCAATTTACTCATCATCATGTTCTTATTGAGTACCCTTGACCCGGCCAAGGTGAAGGATAAACAACAAGCAACATCAAGTTTTCGTAACTTCCCTTCAGAGGGTATTGTTATCACACTTTTGAAAACAGTTGCTCAAAACCCTACACTAGTAGCAAGACTAAGCGTATACTAAGCATTTCGAAATCAAAACAGGTATTCAGGGTAATATATCAAGGTACGGTAAATGCATCAAAGTGGGATATCACACAACTCCTAACATCTAATGCATCATCTCAGAAACATAAAATATAAAGCTTTTCGAAATACAAGGAATTGTTTAAATGCATCCGGGGCTTGCCTTGAGGCTCGGAGAAGTTGGGTTCGAGGACGGCACTGCTGAGATCGAAACCAACCTCCTCGCACTGAACACCTTCTTCAGAGATAGGAGTTGGATCAACTCCTTCTTCAAAGCGGCACAACTACACGATTGAAATACATAATCACAATGCAAAGAATAAAGACATACGATAATGATGCAACGACAACTAGTCGATTTTGAGTACAACTTTCCTTCACGATAACGTTGCATCACAGAAGTATAACTAGCGTCGACGACGACGGACTAACGATACGCAATCAACATGAAATGCCGAAGGTCATTAAGGTTAATGACCTAGGGTCATCACTCAATCCCAAAATCAAGCAACCCTAATAGTGATTAAGATTAATTACTAATTTATTAACCATTTTCACAGTTGTTGAAAGCCACTAATTAACTTGCTAATTGAAGATTAATTAAACCCTAATTAATCAAAGAATTAATTAATTAAACATTAACTAATTAAAGTATTAATTAAGCATAATACAAAAATTAGTCAAAACATGATCAAACTTCATAATTAAGATCACCATCATCTAATTAGCATGCAAAACAAATTTCATGAATTTTGGACTTATATTTTAATTATTAAAAATCATAGAATTTGCATTTATTAATTAAAAGAGCAAATTATAGCACAATTAAATTTTATTGGAAAACCAGAGTTAGTATTTTTTTTCTTGACAGAGCATATTACAAGGAGCACACACATATTTTTCTCACATTTTTAACTGCCCAAATAAAATTCTAACAAAAAGATGGAAAACATCATGTGGAAATTAAATTGGAAAAAGGAAAAAAAACATTTTCCCTTTGCCACTTTGGGCTCATGTGCGGCCCACGACCTGCACAAAGGCGGCGTGCGGCCTGTTCGACCATGCGCCGCGTGCCGCCCCCTCCCTCTCTCTTTCACGCCGACAAGGGGGGGCGGGACGCCGCCCCCGCCGTCTTCCTCCTTCTCCCCGGCCGGGCGAAACGGCGGCGGGCGACGACGGGCGATACTCGCCCACGGCGACTCCTCCGAAGCAACCAACACACCGGTGAACTCTCCACGTTACACCGCACCCAACGAGCTATTACTTGACCATAGCTGACCACCAGAGCACGCACGGCGGCAGCCATGGCGGCTCGGCGGCGCGCGGTGCACTGCGGTTGGGCTCACCGGAGCAACTCCGGCGAAACCAAGCACACCAACGTGACCAGAGACTTCACACGAACTCGACACGGCATGAACGCGACTCGGAGCAACACTACACATGCACGGCGGCGATCACGACACGAGGGACACGGCGGAGCTCGTCGGAGTGACCTCGTTCCGACCAAACCATGGGGAGATAGACGCAACCAACACCCGGGTTATGCTCAGGAGCTCACCGAGACTTCAAAACACGGACGCAGAGAGCTTGGAGATGGGCGGAAGGTGTTTGACGGCGGCGGCAGTGACTGTGGCGGCGTGAACACGGCGGCGAGACGGTGTTTCGGCGGCTCTGGTGCTCGGCTGCGGAAACCAAGAAGCTCAACACGATCAGTAGGATCAGGCGAACCTATTCATGCAGTTGGTTCAAATGGAGATATCCAAAGGAGCGTTGATCACGGGGGAAAAAGCTCACGGTGGCGACGGTAGCCGGAGATGGTGAAGATGACGGTGCAGGGGCGATTCCGGCTAACTCAGGCCGTGAACAACAGCTCAGAGCGTGCGCAAGGAAGCGGCGGAGCTGCTTGCAAGTGATTAGAAACGATGGATGAGTGTGGGACGCGAATTGGACAGAAAGGTGATGATGATCGACGTCGGCGGTGAGAAGAAGAAAAGATGAAAACGACGACGTCGGCGGTTTATATAGGGCAGGGAACGGTCGAGGAGACAGCCAGGGTCTTCGCGATGAGAGCGAGGTGGACGGCAGCGCATGAAAGCCAGAACGGCCGAGAACGGCCACGGCGGCCGGCGGTGAGTCAGCCGGCATGGGCACCCCCTGCTCATGCAATCGTAGCAAAGTGCCACCTTTTCTCTTTATTTTTCAAATTACTTTGGAAAATTGAACTGTACAAAAAATATCCCAAAATACAGATTGCTCAAAATTTTGTGCTCTACAACTTTTATTAAAGGAGTTTGGTCAGATTCAAACTGGTTTTTGAATTTGAATTTCAAATTTGAAAAGAGAATAAAACCCTAACCTAAAGGAATTCAAAATTACTTTTGAATTTTGAATAAAAGATGAAAATCTCCCAAAATAAAAGTTGTTCCATTTCTCAAGATCTACAACTTTCATTTAGAAAGTTTTTTATAAAACCAAATACTTTTTGAATTGGAGTTTAAAAATCAAAAGGGGATATTTTCCAATTTAAAGAACTTTTGAAATTAATTCAAATTTTATTCAAAAACTTGAAAAACTTTATATACCAAAGTTGTAGAGCTCAAAGAGATGTACAAACTGTATTTTTGTAGTTTTCCTAATTTTGAATATTTTGAGATAAAATTGAAAAGGGTGCGCTTTCACTTTGAATTTCAAGCTTTTGAAAGGGATTTTCAAATTGAATCTTTGGGCAATTAATTAATAATGTTGTGACACTTTTCAAACCCAACCAATGACATACTTTCAAAGTACAAAGTTCATACTTTGAAATGGTGCCAAAGTTTGGTAACTTTTATTAACAAAATTAATTATGGTTAGCTCCTCAAAATTGAAAGTGAAATTCAAATTTCAACACTTAGCCACTTGAGTTTAGGGTTTGGGATTTGAATTCTAAATTCAAATTTGATTCTTCCTTGCACCTCATTTGACTTGTAAAACATGTTTGATGTGTGAGTCAAGGTTAGCCAAACACTTGCAAACATCAAGGTTGATTTTAATTGGTTACTTTTATAAACAAAAAAGTAAACATGTGAATGGAATTTAAATGGTAAACACATACACATGTGATATATAAAGAGCTCAAATAACCCTAGAATTAAATAAACTTATTTTAGTTGTATTCATTAGGGTTCTCTAATGATGAATGCTTATGCAATGATGATGATGACATGACAGTTTAAGTTAACGTAACACCGAGGTGTTACACATATGCCGATGTGTTAGCATGTGCCAGCCGCGTCGCCTTGTGTCGTGAAACAACTAGCTCGTGGAGATATTTTTATGCGGTAACAAACTGGTTTTGATTCACTCAAACACTAGTTTTTCTGCATTGTCGCGATAAAAATATTTCCATGCGTGCTGGTCTGTGGATTTTATGCCCCCCCGACCGGCCGGATCTGAAGAGGTCCCCTACCTACGCGTTAGTTCCTGCATGTGGTTAGGCTAAATAGGAGGGGCTGGCTGGGGCTTCCAATAGCTACTAGGAGCCTAGAGCCCCTAATAGCGGGACCCTAATAATAATACTAATTATATAATATAAGCATTAGTATTTTCTTATATATATATTTTTAAAGTTAAATTCATTTAATTTCTCTAGAAGTGAGAACAAAAGATTATAAAAGGATGGAGGAGTACATAAACTGATTGGCTGCACTTATTTGACAATTGCAAATACTATGGTTGCATGCATGCGGTGCTAATGCATATGATATATTCTAGTTTGGATTTGTGCAATAGCAAAATACAGTACTATAGTCATATAATATAGTGTCGTTTGGTATGGCTCTAAAGTGTTACGGCTCCTCCAAGTGCAATGCAATGGCTATTATAACAAGTTTTTTTCTTTCTCTTCTCCAAAGAGTCAGGAGGAGCTACAATTTGTGGCTTATCCGATTTCAGCTCCTTCGGTTTGTGTAGCATGAAGTTGAAGCCGAGGACTTTGCTAAAGAGCAGCCGATTAGAGCCACAATCTTCTTATTGTGAGGGCACCTAGTTGTTAGGGCCATCTCATGTTATCAAATGCTAGAAATCACATATAGTTTCTATGTCTATTAATTTATTTATATAGACATATAGTGGTTTCAATAGATGATTTTTACAAAATTATTTTTTGTCCAATCAGATATCCTTTCTTTATCCTCTACCAATCACATATTCTTATATCTTAGTTATCATGTAAGCGTGGTTTATTATGTAGAAAAAATCATTTACTCATCTCTTCTTTAATTAGAGTGTCACATCATCTTTTATTTAGTTAGCACTATAATTACTCTATGATCAAGATTGACCTGATTGCCATTACGGAGAAGTTGGTTTAATAACCTTCAGTATTTTTATGTAATATTTGATATGAACGCGAATCAACAATTTTTCATAACGACACAGAAAAACTCTGTATATATTATTTAGTTAGGCGTCGATAAATGAATCGACATAAAATCCGTAGTCGCAAACACAAAGCGTGTAACCGTTGATACGTTTTCAGCCGCCCTCAATCGAGCCGCCTGACCCGATGAGCCTCTGACGGTCTGACCCAACCCAACCACGAACCAGACGAACCGCCCGGCCCGGCCACGCCCGCCTGAGGCCCGACCAACGCCTAGGACCCAAGGGGAGGGAGCACGCGCGCGAGGTAGAGCTTCGAGGCGGCGGCGGCGGCGGCGGCAGCGACAGGAGTGAAGCAGCATGTCGTCGGTGTACGTGCTTGAGCCCCCGACGAAAGGGAAGGTGGTGGTGCAGACGACCGCCGGCCCGCTCGACATCGAGCTGTGGCCCAAGGAGGCCCCCAAGGCGGCGCGCAACTTCGTGCAGCTCTGCCTCGAGGGCTACTACGACGGCACCCTCTTCCACCGCGTCATCAAGGACTTCCTCGTTCAGGGCGGCGACCCCACCGGCTCCGGCACTGGTACGAACCCAATCGACTGTCCCCTCGCCCTTGAGCATACCTACCTTCACCTATCTAGGGTTTCTGATTCCACATCGTGATGTTGATGTCTACTGAATTCATTCATAGATTTCGGTCGGATTTACTAATATCTCGAATTCGATGCATTCGTGCCTGGGTAACATTACCTGATTGATTGTTTTGGTAATTAAGTTTGTGGCGTTTTGTTGTGGGTGTGGGCGAAGGGGGCTGAGGTGGTTCGATTTGGAGCTGATGACCTCCTTCTTGTTTCACTCTGCAGGGGGTGAGAGCATCTATGGGGCGCCCTTTGCAGATGAGTTCCATTCGCGGCTGAGGTTTAACCACAGGGGTTTAGTGGCTTGCGCCAATGCTGGCACACCTCATTCTAACGGAAGCCAGTTCTTTATCACCCTTGATCGTTGTGATTGGCTTGATAAGAAGAACACTATCTTTGGGAAGGTAATGTGTCTAGCTCGAGACTTGAGAGCTTCTCCCAATGTATGTCTTGGTACAGTGTGTTGTCCCTTTGGAGTAATCATGGTTGGCTATGTGTTGTCTGCAGGTTACCGGTGATTCTATTTTCAATCTTCTTTCCTTGGCTGACGCTGAGACTGATAAGGATGATCGACCTGTGTACCCACAGAAAATTCTTTCAGTCGAGGTGCTTTTTCTCAACTGCCATATTTTGTAATTATTTCAAATTATGGTAGTTACCTGTATTTTGTTTGGGTGATATATAACCTACCTTGTAGTTTCTCCATGACTTGTGAATCTCAACTAATTTATCCTTCTGTTTCCCTTTTCTGTTTCTGTATGTAGGTTCTCTGGGACCCATTTGAGGATATTGTTCCAAGGCAACTTAAGAAGGCCGAGCCTGTTGCCAAGGCTGATGCTGAGGTGAAACCTAAGAAGAAAGCAGTCAAGTAAGTAGTCTCCTTCACACTGTACTTAGGATGGCCGTGCAATGCCTGTTGGATTAGTTTTGACCCAAACTGTTAATCTTTCAGGCAACTTAACGTGCTCTCTTTTGGTGATGAAGTTGAAGAGGAGGAGAATGAGGCAGCTACCTCTGTTCAGGCTAAAATAAAAAGTATTCATGATGTGTTGGATGATCCCCGCTTTCTTAAAGGGGAACCAGAGGATGCTCAGTTGGTGAGTCATATCACTTGATGAACAAAAAAATGGCCAGCATCATATGAACTATTAAGAAACTTTTGCTGGTGAACATGCCATGCTGAAAACAAGAAGACAATACCCCATCCAGATGGCAACTATGCTATCGCATGTCACCGCCACATCAGTACACATACCATCTTTCTTTTTTCTGTTTGTTTTTATATGTCATCTTTGCTCCGCTCATTACTTTTAAGGCCTCTAGTATTGGGTTGGTTTAGGATGTTATATGTATCTTCTACTCTAGTCAGATGGTGAGTTGTCACTTGTGATAAAAAATGTTGGACATATGAACACATCTTTAGTTAGTGAATATTTCATGTTAAAAATGACAGGATAACCTTATCCAGATGGCAGCTAGGCTATCTGGAACTTTGCAGTCTCTGCTACATTAGTGTGGTCACTATATTACGTTTTTTCGTACTTAAGTCCTTTTTGCTGAATGTCTTTCTTGTGGGTAGGCATCCTTTTACTTAGTTTAGGGTGCGATCTGCATCTTTTTCTCTGTCAGGTTTTGCAATTGTAGTGTTACCTGCTTCTGCAAATTGTTATACTCTGCCAAATCTAAATAGCATTGTGCTTATTCCCATCTTGCAGTCCAAGGAGCAAGAGGAGAAGAAAAAGGATACTGTTCAGTCTGTCAGGGATGCTTTGACCTCAAAGAAAGTTGAATCAAGAGAGCAAGAGCATGATCCAGTGTCTGATGATTATCCTGAAGATGAGAATGAAGAGGATTTTGACAACAGGATGCGTTCACAAATCCTTAAAAAACGTAGAGAGCTTGGTGACGTTTGCCCTCGTGAAACCTCTAAAGCAGGTAGCATATTTTGTTCAAGTTTCTATTGGAATCATGGTTGTCCTGAAATTAGAAAATCAGATGCAATCCTTTTATACTCATGGATCTTGATTAAGAAGTTATGTTCTCTTTGGAACAGACAAATCACGTCATAAGGATAAGGAATTATCAGACGGCAGGTCCAATATCCAAAATAGGTATGCTTGTCCTCTTTGGAACAAACATTCTCCCCAAATTATCATGCTCCCCGGCTCCCCTCTCCCACCCCCAACACACACACAATAGGTAATGATAGAAACACATTTATTTCAAACTTATATGCAGATATTACATAGCGCTGATCAATTAGTTACCAGTATATAACTATATATATTTTTATCATGCAAAAATTTCATGTACTTGCTCATTGTTTCTATACTTTCTGTTTCATCTTGCAATTATTTTTTCTAGGTCTGGGCAATCAGTTTTAACCAATAGTTCGGTTTAGTTGTTCGGTGCTTAGCAAACTTTGATTTGGGAAAAATTGGGAACTGACTGGTTTAGCAAAAACAGAGGAACAGAGTAGTTTGGTGTCGGTATCTTCGTTCTGGTGTTCGGTTTTCAGCAAAGTTCACCGAGAATTCAGCGCCACCGTACCTAGGTGAGTGCTGCCGATTCTTGCAAGCTTGCTGCTTGCCCACGTGCACAACGGTGCTCATCACCGCTTGTCCATGCTCACAGTCATCACCGAGCTTGCTCGTGCCACAGCCCCATACCGCCGCCGGCCCCCACAACACGCATCCTCTAATGCGCTGCTTCCTGCTGTCGGATGTTGTGTGCCACGCTGCTCCGCTGCAGGTATTCGTGTGAACGTGTTATGCTGCCGCAGGCATGTGGCTATGTGCTCCTGATTTGCTTCTCTGAATTGGTTGACTCAAGAGACAAGAACGAAGAAGAAAGAGATGAGGGTAAAGAGAGGGAGGTGGTTAGATAGGGTCACGGGGTTTGCTTGCTTTCCTTTTGGCTGCAGGTTCTGGAGTTTTGGTTGTCCATGTGATGGGCCTTGGGTCAGGCCTGGTGCCATGCGATTATGAGGATGAGGATTCGGTTTTGATAGGGTGTTTGCTTCTCCTCGCCTGGGAACCGACACCGGAGCCGAACACCGAAACAATGAAAACTTGAAACCGAAACTGAAAATAAAAAAAAACTGAACGTTCGGCTCGGTTTGGTTCTTGGTGAAAATTTGCCCTGTCCTAATTTCTTCTTTTTTTTCTAATTTTAAAAAGAAGAAACAGTCTGTTTATTCTTCATTATTTTGTTCTGATGAAAAGTGATCCTATTTCTTTGCACTATATAAACATATTGCTTGTCAAAAGCAGGGGTACCATATATTGAACAGCTAATGTTAATGGACTATAATATGCATATCATGATGAGACTGGAAGAAGAGTTCCTGTTCCTTTGCATGTTTGAAATGATGTAAACTTTAGACATTCTATGGATATTTGTGTAACAGTTTTATCTAAAGTGATTCCTGGTTATTCGTTTGTAGGAGGGACAATGATGAGGACGATGATCAGGAGCATGAGCTACAAAAGGCTAAAAAGCTATCCTTGAAGAAAAAAGGTGCTGGCTCAGAAGCGAGTGCCGAGAGGATGTCCAGAACAGATGCTAATTTGCAGCTACTAAATCCAGCTGAACAAGAGAGACATTTGCAAAAACAGAAAAAACGTCGGCTCCAAGGCCGTGAAGACGAGGTAAACAATTTTTTTCCGCATTTCTCACGCCGAGATAGTTTATATGCCATGGCGTTGAATTGACCTGTTAGCTTTTGTGTTGCTGAAATTGGGTGGCAATGCTTCTTACATGCTTTTTTTTTTTGGTGTTAAGACTCTAGCGAAGTTACAGAAGTTCAAGTCTTCTTTCCTTAGTAAGAATCTTGCTACTGATCATGTCAAAGAGAAAAATCCTTATACTGATAAGTCGGAAAAGGAAGCTGAAGAGGAGGATGACTACAAAGGGTGGCATACAAACCGACTGTCTTTCTTACCCAGTTCTTCCAAGGTTGATTGCTAGACCTTTGTTGCCCTTTATCACATGTGAGAGAAATAGATGCATCTTGTAAAGATTAGGAATGACATTAAACTTGGTCTTTACAGGATGGAATGGCTAGGAAAGATGATCCAGATGACTATGTAGTGGTAGACCCACTTCTAGAGAAAGGAAAAGAAAAATTCAACAAGATGCAAGCAAAGCTTAAACGGAGAGAGCGCGAATGGGCAGGCAGATCTCTCACCTGAATCCTGATTGGGAGACTTGCTCGAATTGTGTCAATGCTCCTTACCTACCCTCGACGGTACTAAATCACACCTCTTGCATTTCCAGTTGCTCTCATTAACATGATGGTATATGCCTCTTAATTTTCCCTTGGACGTTGCAAAATGCCAGTGCATCTGAACACATTGGAGAACATTGGAAATGATGCTATTTTGGCATGGTCTTGGAACTGCAAACTGTGGGCGTCGCATGTAGATCACGGCAACTGATGGCTGTTTTTCTTTTTGTCATCTGTGCCATGTTGCTCAAACTGTAAATGCAGTTGTACAATAGATTGGTTATAGGCTCACTCTGGAAGCAGCTCTCTGTATCACTAGCCATGTAATACCTGTTTCTTTGAGGATCTGAAGCTGACACAAAAGCTTTTTGTCTCAACTTTCTTATTTTTATTAAGAAGCCGAATAGATAGTCATTAACCTCCATAGTTTGTTCAGGAAAACCCCCTGAAGGTTGGAGAGAAATTTATTAGGCTTAAATTTTGGTTCATATAGGTGGCTGCAGTATGCGGGGTCTTCTCTGACATTGGTGTAGTCATTCTTGATGTCAGGGATTCTCCTCAAGCATCTCTTGGAGCTCTCATGGAGTTTCACAATTCATTCATGTTACTTAAAGATTTAGTTATATTTTTCTTTAGTGAGAGCATCATAATGCGATATCTGCATCACAAAGCATAGCCATATAATATCAATCAAGTCTTACCTTAAGAGAGAGATCACGAAGGTAGAAAGCCTGTGGAAATCTAACAAAACACATACAAATACTGAAAAAAGAAGATTTGTGCGACTGTATTAAGAAGATGCCAATGCAGTGTGATGTGTCACTTTATGATTTAAAATAATCAAAGATAAGTTCTTAATTGAGATGGATAACTAGCTTATTTAAGTTGGACTTAGATCTGATAATGTAATAAATCTCTGAAATCTATAAAGAAACCCTTCCAATATATTTGAAAAACTAGCTCAGTTAGGATTAAATAGAAAAACACAGTTTTCATACTGGTTGGAGCAACCAAGCGATTCTGATCTTGCACAAAGGCGACACAGCCAGTTTGAACTTTAAACCAGTCGTCTTATGGGGTCTTCCAATATTAGTCTGTTTTTAAAACAGGCTATGATGGTAACCCAAGGAATCAAAACTAGTTTGTGGCATGGCATGAAAATCTTTTGCATCACAACCGGTTTTTACCCGCCAAGACTTTTGTATTGGCATTATCGCAGTTCAACCGGTTGTGATGCTACCATTAGTACCAACATGGCCATAATTAGTTGGCAAGTGATGGATATAATAAAGGCCATTTCGGTAAGACTTACTATTGTAATTTGGTCTAGCCCAAACCTCTTTGTCTTGAATGGACAACGGGTTATGAAATCTAGCCCCATTGTGAATTTGCTGAATTAATAAAAATGCAAAAAAAAAAAAGAACTAACCAGAGCTGTAAAGCATTGCGTAGAACGAACAAAAGTGCAAATGACGATTAACGACCCTCCAATTCTTTTAAGTATGGACGCTACAATCAAGTGGATCGATCTAAATGTTTTGCAGGTTTCCATGTGCTCAACAACATCTAACAAAACCATAGAGTTAGCCCAAGTTTTTTTTTTTTTTTTTGAAACAGTTACCCCAAGATTTGAATCTCGGTGTCGCAATTTTTAATTGCTCCCTGTCCAGAAATTCCAGAGCCTGTGAGGTACCCCAAGGCATAAATTCTTAGGTTTAATTGTCTAAAAAGTCCAAATATGTCCATAGGTACTTGATATATATGACAATTTATGCATCAATTTTGCTATGTTTTTTTTGTTCTCTCTCCGGGTTTCAATGGTTCCAGAACTGTCTGTGAACTCCAGACTTGAGGTCACCGGCACAAGAATGGCTGGTTGTGGAGGCTGGTATTTATACCCATCCTAAAGCACGAGACAAGAGTTTGAAGTTCATTTCCTCTCCCTCTCTACTTACCCTAGCTTGTGATTTGTGAGATCTTTGAGTGATATTGAGGGACTTGAGCTCGTCTGCTAGAGCTAGGTAGGGATGGTGAGGTGGGTGGAGCATCCGCTGACCCGCACTTGAGACCTGACAATCAAACCCGCTTTGGCCACGAATTGGCTTTCAGGTGAAAATTCCCACAAGACCCCAAACCCGTTGGGTCCCCGAAACCTGACGAGTTCCTTGCAACTTGAGTGGAGATGGTGCTTGCTTTGTGTAGGAAGGTGGGGTCTCGCAGATGCCATGAACATAGGACACACATAAGTCGTCATTAGCTGCTGAGGGCCTTCTAGCTGCCGGCCGCACAAGAACACATGGTCTCGCCACTTGCCTGCCGCGTAGGTGGCAAGGCCCGCTTCTGGCGCCATGGAGGGTCTCTTCATCACCTTGTCGCCGCCTACACAAGAGCAAGACCCGCCCGATTGCGCCGCCAGCTTCATGTGTGGCCCACCGCTCATGTTGACCATGGTGGGAGCTCCGCCCTATGCCGACACACCATGGAGGGGCTCATGCCTCTATTTCGTACGCGCCTTGGAGAGGACAGAGATGCCCATCTCTCCTTGGGCCACGACTGCCTCCATCCGTGGAGAGTGCAAGGTCGGAGCGCACGGTGCACTACTAGCATGGTAGTGGCGACTGTACGCTGGGTGTGTGGTTAGCTCGGAACTAGAGTTAGGGAGATGTTATTTTCCTAGGGTTAGTGTATGGGCTTTGGGCTATATACACGTATATGGGCCAATTTCATCTCGTAGGGCTAGATATTTGGTCCTGTGGGGGAATTTTAAAACCCGCACTTGCCCCGACCCGATTCGGGGCCCCAACTCACAGACCCGCAAAGCGATAAGTAGACCCACCCCACGGAACAAATGCAAATGATTTCTAGTTAATTCTCCCCTTAATTAATTTTAAAATCAAAGCAAATGAACCCAACAAGAAACTAATTACTAACACCCAAAACTAACACAATAAAACTGAATGGTCAATGACTTAATAGATTATACTATCACTAACTAATGAGTGACGCAATAAATTAATGATTGGTGACCAAAATACCATTTCCTTTGGTCAATGGTTCATAATATCTTCTTCATTTTCAGGCTCTCTCTCTCTCTCTCACACACACACACATGCGTGAATTGGTACTCACTTCTCTTCGCCCTGCTTGCATATCATCCTTAACATCAGGCCATCTACTGCCACTCTTGTCGTGTGAACCACTTCAACCAATCTCTTCTACCCTAGGGTTTAGGGCCACTTTTTTTAATTTCTAGGAGGCTTATCTATTCTTCAATATGCGGATGGTACCATTGTCTTTATGGAAAATGATTTACAATAGTCAAAAAGAAGTTGAAATTGGTACTATGTACCTTTGAAAAGTTATCAGGCCTCAAGATCAATATTCATAAGAACAAGCTCTTTTGTTTTGGCATTGCTAGAGAAAGGAGCAGGGAATATGTAGAGCTCTTTGGATGCAAGGAAGGGAACTTTCCCTTTAGGCACTTAGGAGTACCCATGCATTATCATAGGATCTCGAACAAAGATTGGATGCTTGTTGAGGAAAGGTTCTAGAAAAAACTTAGTAGATGGAAAAGCAAGCTTATATCAGTTGGGGGGAAGCTGTTTTAATCAATTCGGTGTTGTCAAGTCTCTCAATGTTTATGTTGTCCTTCTCACAATTCCTAAAGGAATCCTTAAAAAACTGGACTGTTGTAGTTCAATATTTTTTTTGGCAATGTGATGGACATAAAAGAAATATAGACTGCCAAGCTAGAGTATACTATGTAAGCCAAAGTGCTTTGGGGGGGGGGGGGGGGGGGGTTTGGCAATTTTAAACCTGGAAGTTCAAAACAAATGCCTTCTTAGTAAGTGCCTTTTCTTAGGCTTCTAAATGAAGAGGGCCTTTGGCAGGATATTCTTTAGGAAAAATAAGACTTATAATCTGGTGACTCATTTTTGGGGTGTCCTATGGAAGTAAAAGGATCAACTTTTAAGGAGAGGTAAATTTAAAATAATCAATAATGAGCACCAAACTAGGTTTTGGGAAGATGTGTGGTTAGGTAGTAAGACTATGAGGGAAAATTCCCATTTTTATAACGATTTGTTAGAACCAAAAATACTATGGTGGTTGGTGGCACAAGTTCTGAGTTCAACACCTCTAAATGTATCGTCTAGTCTTGGTTTGCCTGGCACAAATTTGGTCCTGGTTGTGAGTTGTCACACATTTTAATTGCTAACCAAGGTCTATGCTCATTATAGCTGGAGCAAGCAAATTTTGTAACATTGCCAGCCTATACTCAGTAAATTGATGTGTGGATCTCCCAGATTTGCAATAAATCCATGTCTAATCTCCCAGATTTGCAGAACACTATGCGTATTTACAATTAGTTATTAGCTGGCATTCGCAGGCTCTGTTTGGATCCATACAACTAATAACTAACCACACTAATAGTTACTCTCCTTCCAAATTACAAGTCAATTTGACTTTTTTGGTATATAATGAGCATATATAGACCTTGGTTAGCAATTAAAATGTGTGACAACTCACAACCAAGAGCAACAACTATATATGCTGGCATTCGCAGGCTCCATTTGGATCCATACAGCTAATAGCTAGCCACACTAATAGTTACTCCCTCTGTTCCAAATTACAAGTCAATTTGACTTTTTTATTTGGTACATCAAATTTGCTATATATCTAGATATACTTTATGTCGAAATAAATGAGTCTAGCTAATTGTTAGCTAATAGCCAACTAATAACTATCTCACGAGTTGATCCAATCGAGCTAATAGTTACGCAGCTAATGGATCCAAACCGGGCCTTAGGTCTCCTTGAGCTCACAAGCCTCAACCTACATCCTCATATACGCTAGTAGTACGCTACGCTAGTGCTTCATATCCACTCCCTAGCTAGCTAGTTGGCCAAGCGCATGGAGGGCACCAGGGACGGGACCCTCCTCCCGGATGACCCCCTCAGGTGTATATCTCAGTGGCTCTGACCCACAGGATTTCATTAGTTTCTGCGCCTCGCTAACAATCCTCAATGATTTGGTTCAGTTTCTGGCGTGACCATGTTCTGCACGACATGCACGAACGCTTGCAGCCATGGATCGTGGAGAGCGACGAGAATGACGACTCAGGCAATGTCCTCTTCCACTCGCTGGTCTCCGGGTTCTTCTACCAGATCCACATCGAAGAATTTAAGGGCAGAAGGGTGGCTGGGTATGGTGCTGGTCTCCTCATCGGGATCGACAAGGACGATGAACTGTCGGCCTTGCTAGTGAACCCGCTGACCGGCGAGTGCACCGAGCTACCGCGCCTGCCAGAGCATTTCCGTGGAACATTCACCTACGGCTTCGCCACGGACCCCGACCTGATGGGCGAGAATGAAGTCGTCGTCGTGTTGTACAATCAGCCGACTCAGGAGGCACCTAGCAATGTCGCTCTGTGGCGCCGCGGCGACACTGCCGGTTGGGCCATGATGCCTTCGGAGGCATTTTGGATGCGCATGCCGCAACTCCGGGGTCGCTTGCTCACCCATGGCCCGCAGGTTCTAGAGGGCGAAGAAGCTGCCGCGAATGGCGGTCATGGCCGCCGGGACATGGGAGGAGAGGGATGGCTCCCTGGCATGCTGGACACATACGTCATTGAGCATGAGGGCCATGTTCGCGTCCTTGTCCGGCTGGAACAGCTGGCAATCATCGGTGATGTGCCAGAGAGACCGGTAAGGGCAGGTGACACACTCCCACATCTGTCCTTCGAGCTGCGCAATACGCTTGCCGTCGACGGGGAGGCAATCGACTGGGCGGACGCCCCTGAGCTCCATGACAAGATAATCTTCCAGAGCCAGGGCAGCAGCTGCTACGTGCTCCCATGGAGCGACCACTTTGTCGGGATAAGAAAGAACTTCATCTACTTCTTCAGCTGGCAGCGCCAGGAGGAAGGAGATGGTGTTGGTAGTGGTGGCAATCCTTTTGGGTATTTCTTGTGTAAGTGGGACATGATCAAGCGCATTTCCACTGTCGTGAGGAAGATCCCTGACGTCTGGATGTGGCACAAGCCCGGCAGATGGTTCCTGCCTACTTTCAAGTACTAGACATCGGGATTCCTAGGTCCTGTGGCTCATCTAGGCTTGAGTTCCAGAGGAGTGTACTCATCTATCTTATGACTTATGTCATGTCATGTTATGCATGAGTATCAGGTTGTGGCCGCCAATGTTTGGCTTTATTTCATTCTATGCATCTGCATATCTTAGGGAGTCTTGGCATGTTTGTTTTCCCTATTTAATTTTAATCAAGAATATCCAGTTGCTTGTGTGTTTTCTCTTTGATACATTTTTATATTCAGGCCCGTCCTAGAGGAGAAGGGTGTTCAGCCGGTGCGACGGCCAGGGGCCCATGGCACCGGGGGCCCATGAGTACACACAACCATCCATACTACATACATGTATTCAGTCTGCACAGTAGAGCAGTTTCAGCGTTCGTTGCAGTAGAGCAGTTTCAGCGTTTGTTTGATACTACTTTGATCTGAAAACTTCAGATGTTTTTCGACCTTGCAATCCAATCCATATATGCTAACAGGCACATCAAGCGATTAAAGCGAATAGGTGATCCATTAATTTAATTGTTTAACACATCAATCCATTAATTTAATTATTTCATTGCACAAGCCACGTAGGGACAGAAGAAGGCCGTAGGCTGCGGGGAATTTGTTCTAAATTTCAGTCATTCCATATTACTGTGATAGGGTTATGAATTTCTAATTCAATATATTTTTTGAACATGTTCGATTCGATGTTGCTTAATAAATATTTATTGAATGCTTAGAAACGAAAAAAACAAGAAGATAAGCTCATAGAATTGTAAAGAGCCATAATAGATTGCCGAGCCCTTGCTATCTTGCTTGCCCAAGGGCCCTAAAAACTATTGGGACGACCCTGTTTATATTTATATTTTTATGTTGAATCCCAGATCTACATGCAATTAATAATTTTATATGAAAGTGATACGTATATGTGACATCATGTTTGTTTGGATATCAGACTGTTCGGGGTTGCATTGTATTGCTTGATGCCTTGACCACACACAAACACCCAACAGATCGATCTGCAGTCCTTCTACACTTTACACAAGTTATGGCCAAAAATTTTCCAGTGCCCCTGCGCTCTCCATTGCAAATTTGGATGTCCAGAAAGAGCTTTCTCTAGGGCATCTGTTGCCACCACTCTTTCACAAATTCCTGGTTCCTCAGCTCTTTTTCTTCAATTGTCATCGATGGATGAACACACCATTTTTCAATTGTCTCACCAGTGGTAACCATTTTTCAATTGTTTAATCTGTGGTCTCTTGGTGTAAATCATTAAGTCATAATCCATACATATGCATGGCACTATGTACTAGTAGACTCTAGACTCCGTATTAATTGGACTTTTTGTGATACTAATTACTTGTGCCATCAGCAGTTGGTACTGGTAACCATTTTTTAATTGTTTCATCTGTGGTCTCTTGGTGTAAATCATTAAGGTATAATCCATACATATACATGGCACTGTGTACTAGACTCTAGACTCTGTAATTAAACTTTTTGTGATACTAGTTACTTGTGCCATCAGCAGTTGGTTCATACTTGTGTATTACTAGGAAATTATATAGTTAATTTAAGGAAAAGTTGGAGAGGTCCATGTTTAACATTATACCTTGTGTTGTAGATGAGTGTGTTCATCTATCTTGTATCATGTGATGTAATGATAAATTGTGTTAGCCAATAATATTTGGTTTTTATTTTAATTTGTTCCAGGTGATCGCAACTCTCGCGCATCTTAGGGAGTTATGGTATGTTTGATTTCCTAATTGATTTTCATCAAAGAGTCGAGTTTATTATGTTGAATAAATTCATATATACAATTTATAGATATGAAGGTGATTTCTATATGTGATTTCATGGCTGTTGGGACCAGAATGTTTAGGGTTGTTTTCCTTGACCATTCATACACACCCGACAGATCTGCGATCATTCTACACGTCATGGCCGAAACAATTCCACTGGCACTCCTGCTCTCCACTGGACATGTGGATATCATAAATCTGAGGAGCTTTGATCAAAGCAATGAACACTCTAGGGCATATATAGTTGCTGCCCCTGATAAAAATTCCACATATATATATATATATATATATATATATATATATATATATATATATATAGGGTGAGGTTATTCAGTAGCCGGCTACAGAATAACTTATTCTCAGTAACCACTTTGAGTTACGATAATTACTATACTAATTTATAAGAATTATAGTAACACAATTACTATAATCGTTATGATAGTTGAGTTACTATAACATATAGTAAGAAGTTACTAGAATTTTTGTAAATTAACATTAGTTGAGTTACTATAACACATAGTAAGGAGTTACTATAATTTTTATAAATTAGTATTAGTTGAATTACTATAACACTTAGTAACAAGTTACTATAATTCTTATAAATTAGTATTGTAATTATCGTAACTCAAAGTGGCTACGAATAAGTTATTCTGTAGCTAGCTATAGAGTAGTAGTTCTATATATATATATATATATATATATATATATGCTTGCCAAGTAATCATTTGCTAGCTAGATTACTGATCCCTCAGTTCTTTTCAATTGTCATCGCTATAGGATGAAGTTATTATTATATTAATTATTGTTGCCTAGATATGAATTTATTCAATTGAGATGATATGAGTATGAGATACGATTTTACTTTTACATGCATATCATGATGTAAATTGTGTAGTCATAATCCATATGGTACTATGTACTATACTCCGTAGTTAGAATGTGTGTGATCACTATATACTTGTGCCAATGTGTCATATGCAGAGGTTCATACTTGTAATCAGTTCCTTGTGTGATGTTTTCTGCACTATGTCACTGTTTCATGCCTCCATACATCCACCACACATTACAATATCCAGACAACACGTGCGGTTCTGTGATTAGTATTATTTACTAATGCCCTTGAGATGTTTTCAGCTATATATGCACCTAGTGTATTTTTTTTGTGGAATGCGTAGTCTGTATATGTATATATATGATGCTACACAAACCCAAGGAATGACAATGCAAACCAGACGGTCTTTCTATCTGCAGTTAGTGAATGACCCAAGACAAGAATGACCCAGTTTGTGTTTCGAGACGAGTAGTTCAATACCTTGTGCCTCAGTTTTTTCTTCCTTTTATATGGTGTTTTTCAATGATAATTTTGTCCAACATCAAGATTTGAAAATATTGCTTATTTTATTTTTCCAATACAAAAAATGATAACCATATTTGGCTTAAGCAGCATATTTTTTTTAAATGTGCATCCTCATTCCCAGATTGGTCCAAATTAATGGCTATAACTAGAATGATACCACTATACTGGCAATTTACTGAATGACAATAATATTCATTTTGGAGTTGTGCATGGTTTCAGGTTTGTGACTAATTTGCTCCATATGCTGATATATTCAGTTCTCACTGACAGCCATATTATTTGTTGCTCTCGATGGATATAATTTTGTCCAACATCCAGATTGGGCACTGAAAGGCCTAACTTTGAGCTCAATGATTAGTGAGGATATATATAATAATATGATTGGTTCAATATTCCATATCAATGCTTTACTTATTATGGAATATAAGGCAAAAGCATTGTTGAATCAAGCAAGGTGAAGAATTTCAGAATTTAGACGAAGAAGAGACAAGTATTAAGTATACCCTGTCTTCTTAGAGAGTTGACTTATTGATATTGTTGTTATCCTGATCATCTAGCCCAAATCATTAATCCTTCAGCTGTATAACTACTGGGAATCGTGGACCTTCAGCACTAGGCCAAAGCCAATAAGGAAGATATATGGTGGAGTTGCAGCTGTCAAAATAATACCATCTAAGGAGAGCTCATTGAAATGTTTAAACAAGAACATGGTCATGCTCCACGCCTCCATATATATACAGTTTATCTACTTATTGATCAAAGGACTTATTGATCAAAGCCTTTTAAGTCTCTTGCACACAACTAGCACTTTGTTTGAAATTTGCAGCTCCAAATGCTCCAAATGAAAGCAGTTTATGTCAAGCATAATCAGTTTGTTCGATTGGTCCTTGAACCTCACATGTAGATAATTGAATTGTGTGTTTGATGATGCACACTTTGATATAAGAGAGGGATCAAAGAATGTTTGTTTAAAGATGTGAGGTATCAAAGAATTGTGTGTTTGATAATTGAATTATGTCAAAGAATTGTGTGTTTGACGATGCACACTTTGATACCGAGATGAATGCTGGTACTACTTCAAGACTATATATTGCATTTGAATGTGTGAATCGAGATGGCCACCACCACCTGTTACCATCCATAGCAAGGAAGATTATTAGACATTGCATCGATGGCACTTTTATAACTGTAAATGTAATTGCAAGCTTACTACAATTTAATCTCAGTGAAGCCTTCTGGCGCTAGAATATGTAAAGAAAACAACACACTACCTTGTACTTGGTGGATGTGCTTAGGACCATATATTAGAAACAACAAATCTATATCACGTACACTCGAGTGATTTTCTCCATCCACAGACTCAATTTCATGAGCATTGAATCCTTGATTCACTATCTGTTGTGCTCCCCACCTGGCCCCATGCACCGCTGCCTGCATATGCATGTAGATTAAAAAAAGATTATAATACTATACACACGCAGTCATGTGGGGCCTAGGGTGTCAGGGTGCGGTCGGGCGCCTGTGCATGCTACTAGTGCCTCAGACCATGCGCCATAGCATGTGTCGCAACCTCGCAGGTGGTCAGCACTGTAATTAGTTATTTTTTACTTATATTTAGTGCTCCATATATGCGGTTAAAAATTGATGTAATGGAGATAGAGTAAAAAAACTTAGAATTTAGATGGTATCTAAATAAGGTGTGCAGTGAGTCAGGTCACCTGGTGCATTGCAAGCTAGAGTACTTTGCCGCAGGAACCCCATTAGTCACCTGCCTCGTGCAAATTCATTACTTTAGTAGGAGCAAATTACATTTTTATTGCACCAATCGAGGAGCAAGGGGTTCGGGTGTTGACCGACAAGATCGGGTGGTGAGATGAGGACGAAGGAGGGCCTTCGGCTACTCACGAAGAGGTGGCAGAGCAACTTCCGGCTACTCACAAAGAGGTGGCAGAGCAAAGGCCTAGGGAAGGAATATGAACAACAGGGCAGAAGAGAATTTGCGGGATTTTCCCCATTGCCCGCATTAGGCTCCTTCAGATTTTGTGTGTTAATATGTCGCAGAACAGGAAGCGAGGGGAGGGGAAGCGGCTCTAGAATCGATCCGGTTGGTATGTAAATCAGACCCCTAATTCTTGATTCGGGTAGCCACCTATTACAATACTACCAATATTTTGCTTCCAACTGCAGCAAAACTACCTAAACCATGCTACCCAAATTCATTTTAATCGTCAATAACATGCGGGACCTGCACGTCATCCTCATTCCTGTCACCATAGAAGAACTTGGCCATGGGAGCAAGCCGCCGTAGGGGAAGTGGCCGGAGGAGGTTCTGGTGGCCTGTGGGGCGGCAGGGGTGCCTCGTGCTACAGCCAGTCCGCTACAGCTGGCCCCCCGCACATGAGGAAGTCAGCGGGAGGTGGGGAAAAAGCCCCAATGGGAGGCGTGGAGATGCTCTCACCAGGGAGGCTAGCCACGCCGGGTAGGGCCTAGGGTAGGGCCGTCGGCATTGGGCACCACCGCCGCGTTGGGCAAGCCATGCTAGGCCACGACCGCCGGCGTTGGGAAGGGCCCCGCTCCATTGGGAAGCACGGTGGCAAGGTAGGGCCACCACGTCTGTTGACGGTGGATAGCGTCAACATTTTATATATCGAAAGGCATGAAACACACATCAATATCTAGAAGGCTAGGGGTTTATCTAACAATTTCTATGAGTTTTGGTTATTTATCAATTTTCAGGGACTGAACCAGAAAACATCGGAAAAGGGGCATAACTACAAATCTACACCACGGAATTATCCGAAACTCAGGAATACGCCAAACTACTCTAGAAGGATCTAGAAGATACCAGAGCGAAGGAGAGGCGAAGCCACCTCCAGGTGGGGCCGGCCGGCCCCACCTGCCAGGCCGGCCGGCCTCCCATGAGGGGAACCCTCTCTCCCCTTCTAGAATGTTCCTCCACCACCTTTGAGGATCAATCTCAGCCCTACGTGAAGTCGGTTTGATCAAACGGCTGTCGTGCATCCCACCGGGCTATATAAGCGGAGCTAGACCTCCCCCTGGAAACCCTAGAATTCATTCCAATTCATTCAATACCTCATTCAAGTCATTCAAGGTTGAGCCAGTTGAAGATCAAGTCATCTCGAGCTTCAAGTTCTAGTTCCTCATAGCCTTCTAGTTCATAGTTTAGCATAGTTAGATCTAGATTAGAGGAAGTCAAGACGTGTTAATCAGTCTTGGATTCCAGAAGTTGTCAAGAAGAGAAGAGTCTGGTACAGTTCTTAAGCTTTTATTTCTTATTATATTATCTGCGTTTGTATGATATTTACTAGCAACGTTGTTCTTCATCTTAGTTTAATTATTATGTTCATTGTCTACTTCAATACATCTAGTTTAGTTGGTTTGCTATTATATTCATGCACTAGTTCGTATAGCGCTCATCTAGTTGATCATATGGTGAGTGGTAGGTAATATATAGACATGGTGTCTAGATGCTTTGTTTATCTGTGGATATCCCCAGTTGTGCCGGGTAGTGAGGTAGATCGTGGGTGTGACAGACCCATTGAGTCCTTTGTAGGCCTTCCCCCGTACGGTGGATTGGTAGAGTAGGATTGTCAGGTTGAGAGGAGGTTCCTGTACTCATCTTTTCCTGTACATTGCTCCGATGTGTTTGAGAACTATAGTAGTATAACTTGACAATGATTTCTGGATGTACTTGCACTAGTTGACATAGCTTTGACATGTAGTTAAATACATAGGAGTTATTTCTCTATTACCTGATTAGACAACGCTGACATAATTAGAGTGCTATGATGGATTAGTATCATTAGGAGATGACTGATTAATAGCTCGTTATCGTTATTATAATTATTATCATTATCTTATTTATCTTGTGACTTACCCCTGTTATGAGTAGAGTGTATGACATTGGTTACATGTCTATTCAATACATATACATATACATGTTATCAATACTATGAGTAGCTTCTTAGCAATGCCTTCCCAGTGGTAGAATATAAATGACAATCTGGTAATACTCTAGGTAAAATGCTACAATGGTATAATTATCTGTCCGCTTGCAGAATTGTTCTTAGTTTATATTCATCTTTATTTATTTCTGCCTAGTCACATAAAATGATAAGATTTAGTATCAGAGTTTATTTCTAGCTTTATAATTGGGGATGACAACCTAGTTTCATAGTTAGGAGTAAGGGTAAAAGGCTAGTGGCTAGTTGCTAAAGGCAAGTTAATTAGTACCAATATTTCTAGTGTCATTGCGTGGGATAGAGATTTGGGATTTATTGCAGTGACGTTAGAAATACCAACAAGCATTTTTGGCGCCGTTGCCGGGGAAGGCTAATAAACTTAGGAAAAGTATTGATAACATATATGCATAATGAATAAGACTGATCACCTAATTGACCTCTAACTCAAACAGGCTTACTTTTTGTTCTATTTTATTTGTATATCTTATGCAGGGTAATGAATGAATGAATGAACGGATTTGCTCTCCTAGATAATTACGTTGAAGACCCGGAGAGAGACTCTTACGAAGAAGGAAGTTTCTTGATACGAGGGACATCTTTGAATCACCATCAAGAACACCCTCCACCGAAGCTCAATCTTCAAGGAATCAAACTCTAACATCTGAAGGAGAAGAATCAGAAGAATCAGGAAACTTAGCACCAGCCTTTGAAGTTATGGCTGAGAAGACGCTATACGAGTTCTCTGCTCCAACAACCGCCAACATCTGCACTGGACCAAATGTCAATATTGGTGACAATGGATTTGAACTTAGGCCTGCTCTTATCACTATGGTTCAAGCTAGTCAATTTTGTGGAAAGACTCATGAAGATGCAAGTGCACATTTACAATATTTTCTAGAGATTTGTAGCACCTTCACTATCAGAGGAGTATCAAGAGATGCTATTCTACTCCGCCTTTTCCTATTTTCACTTCTAGGAAAAGCAAAACAGTGGTTCTACAACAACAAAGAAACCAACACTACATGGGACAAATGCTCTACTGCTTTCCTAGCGAAGTTCTTTCCTATAGGCAAGACTAATGCTCTACGTGGGAAAATTTTAAGCTTTCATCAACAACATGATGAATCGTTCGTCGAGGCATGGGAACGTTTTTAAGATTATATTACAGAATGTCCTCATCATGGGATGGAGGATTGGCTACTTATGCAGACCTTCTATCATGGGCTAGTCTCTAGTACCTGTGAATCTATGGATGCTGCAGCTGGATGAGCTTTCTTGTCACTTAAGCTCGCCGATGCAACAGCAATTGTGGAGAAGATGGCCTCAAATCAGAGTTGGAATGAAGAACATGTGCAACCCCGCAAGAGAGGATGAGGCATACATCATATTAAGGAGATTGATATGGTCATTGCAAAGCTAGACCTCATAATGAAGAAGCTCGACAGCAAAAGCAATGAGAATAGAGAAGTCATGCACATTGATGACTCCTGCATGACTTGTGAAGAATGTGGAGATATAGGACACTCAAGAAGCAACTGCCCTACACTCCAAGAGGATGTGAACTTCATCAACAACAACACCAACTATCATCCTCAGCAAAAATCAAGTATGGAATCAATCGAATCAACGGTGGAATCAACCCAATCAAAGATGAAACCAAAGAAAGGCCCAACTACCAAGGTAACAACAATTTTAATAGCAATCAACCACCTTTAAGAGAAGTAATTTCTAATCGAGAATAAAGCTGTAGAAAATTTATCTAAGAGGGTAGCATCCAATAATAAAGTACTAGAAAATATAAATACTAAAATAGATAGTCTAACCTCTGCTATTAAGAACCAGCTTAGCTTTAATAAAATGTTATAATCACAATTAGCTCTGCTGGCGGCCGCTGTTCCACTGATCTATGAAGCTAAGATTCCTGGGCAACCCCTAGAGCCCGAAACCGCAAATCTTGTTGATGTCCGTGCAGGTTACTACATAGAAGGAATGTCAGAAGGATGGAAGGATGAATCTATGCCACTCAAGAGAGGAGATCCAGGAAGACCTGTGATTCCCATCTCTATTGGACAACACGATTTCTCTGAAGTCGTCTGTGACCTTGGTGCTAGTGTCAACATCATGCCAAAGGTAATCTTTGATCGTATTTTTTCATGGGCAACTTTGTTGTACACGAATATGTGCTTGCAGCTTGCGGATCGACAGTTAAACACCCCGAAGAAATTCTAGATGACGTATGCATACGAGTGAGACAATCATATGTTCTAGTAGACTTTGTGGTTTTAGATACCGGCAAAGATTCAAAGAGTCCTATCATCCTAGGCCGACCATTCTTGAGTACTACAAAAGCAACCATCTATGTAGACAGTGCAACAATATGTTTCACCATCAAGGGCAATGAAGAGAAATTTAGTTTCAAAGACAGGACCCTTGAAGATCCTATCAACACCTACTATCCAGAGAAGCCTATGTACAAAGAAGAAAAAGTATGGAAGACCTGTCTAAAGGGAAAGAAGAAGAACAGGAAGCAAGAAGGAAAGAATACGCAGATAGTCAAAGTAACAGAATACAGACAGAGTCGTCATTCAGCTTTGCCAGTCTTAGCTAAAGATCCTGGTCTGCCATCGATAGAGTGCACCATTGGACAGAGCCCTTTCTACTCAGCTATTTGCGACATTGGATCAGTAGTCAACATAATGTCAAAAGAGGTATACAATACACTATTTAATGAACCTATCGATCCTACATATATTTTGCAGCTGGCAGACAACACAACATGAATCCTAGAGGGACTAGCAAGAAACATCACGGTTAAGATCCACACCCACTCTGTCCCTACCGAGTTTATGATCTTGGACGTGGGAAAAGAAGATAAGACACTTATCATACTTGGAAGGCCATTCCTCAGCACTACCAAAGCTATCATCTACAATGGAACAGACCAAATCCACTTCCACTTCCCAGGAGAAAAGGTACGCTGCTATTTTAGAGATTATAACTCTCCTGGATTACCAGCTTTCACCAGGACCAAAAAGAGAAGCCAGCGCCGCGCCTTGAGAAGAAAAGTTTAGGAGGAGAAAGCAAAAGAAAAATCAACTACACCTAAAGAACATCCACAACCAACAAAAGTATGGAAGAAGAATGAGATCCCCTCAACCGAATCATCAACATTAGAAGAGATAACATCTGGGTCCCCATCAGGATCCACTGAAGAACCCTCAACATGATGACCACAAGAAGTCTTGTTCGGATGACTTTAAACTCCGCACCCTTGCCATAAGGTAATAATGGTAGTTATCTAAGTATCTTTACTCTTTTGCATGTTTAGAAAAGAAAATAAAAATTCTTTACTGCTTTATTATAAAACTTTAAAAAGCTATAAAGGATTAGGCTTATGGTTTACCCCATAAGAATAGTCACAATGGTCACACAAAAATAAATTTTCTTTTCTTTGCATTATAAATAGAAAAGCACAAAAATATAAGAATCATGCTACACATTCATATCTGCTTATAAGGATAATCAATTACTCATCTGGCTGACCGCTAACCCGTTATCGTATTCGAGCCTCGAGTTTTGGTTTTCTTTTTGGAGTACACCTTTGCAGGATTATACTATTAAGGAGTGAGACGGGACAGTGGGCCACCATTGCTAAGCTTACTCTAAAAGATCATTCAAGCGAAACATGGCAAACATCTAGCTTGGGGAGGAGCATCCCCTAGTTATCAGGTAACTATACCTATGCGATTTATCGAGTCCGTCTTATAGTTATAAAATACCAAAAATATATGGGCACATGAAGGTCCACGTCTGTTGAGTCTTTTAAGAGTCTTTAGTTAAATAAAATCTAAAAAGCAATAAAAATAAGTCTTAGTTAATTAGAGTGTGTCTAGAGTCAACTATGAACTAGAAATTTTATCTTGGAGATGATGAATAGTTGCTTTGTTAGAATTCTTTCAAATACCTAGTTTTCAACCTTGAGTTCTCCTAAGTTTTGGACAATGATTGCTTTAACTTGATAATTTACTCTGAACCTAAAACTTGTGGAGTAATATGCTTGAGCTAAGTCTAGGTGATTGAAGGATATGATATAAGAGAGTCTGAGCTGCTATTTATCTTATTCCTAATGATGCTAAATTCTAGAGATTTATCTTTTGAAAATTTCAAACCCTTACATGATGAGCTCTTGTATGATAAAGTTGAATTCTACCAAGGCCATATGATACATATTTAGATTAGGAAACCTTTGCTCATTTATGCTACTTGCTTTGCATTGAGTTTAGTCAACCTTTGTCATATACTTAAGAGAGTCTTGTCATGCTTTTAAAATCAAGATCATCACTCATACACTCCATTCACATATGCATTACTCTTACCTTGAGAGTAAGCGCAACCATTTTCTACTTTTATCTATTTTCACCTCAAAATGTTTCTCCTATATTGGGAGAGAACACCCAAAAATATATATAAACCCATAGGACAGCCTTTGTTTATTTGCTCTAAGTTCTTTATTGTTATCTCTTCAATCAATTATTGTATCTAAGGATGCATGTGGCTATGCAAAAATAAGAAGAGAGTAAAAGATGGACAAGTGTCCCAGCATTAAAACAATGGGTACTCAGATGCCCATCTCCCAATGAAAAAAAAAGAAAGAGAGAGAATAAAGATAGCCCCATGTTTTTAGAAGTTTTAAAAATCTAAGAAAGAAGAGAGATTGATTCTGAAGAGCAAAAGTAGAATTAGAATTAGCCACCACATATACACCTATCCACCATATTCCACACACATGCACATCCTAATTTGATTGTATGACTCGATTCTCTATAGATCCATTGTTTGACTTTACAATATATGAATTGCAAGTATGCTAATCCTTGTTTAATGCCACCCCTACAAACTCCACTATAATATCTAGATTTAGGAAGGCATAACATCATGAATGCCTCAGTGAGATCTACAAATACCACATACTTTGAGAGACTGAGGGTGTCATACAATTAAGCTCTGAGTTTTTATTGCGAAAACTTGCAAAACTCTGGAATACTAGTTGAGTAAAGAAATTGAGACATAGTGCTTGACTTGATTGTTCTGTCTTTCAATTACTCAAGACCCACGTGAAGGTTAAAAGCTCTACAGTTAAAGGTAATATGGGTGAGTTTGAAAGTTAGAGCAGTTTTGTCTAATCCAGAGAGAATTTTTGTTTAAAAATATATGTATCTGTTAGAATGAAAGCATAGTAGTAACTCCTGATCCAACTCTAGGTTTTGCTAAGGGATTAGCAAAAGGTAAGCTTGGGAGAGTTGTTGACGGTGGATAGCGTCAACATTTTATATATCGAAAGGCATGAAACATACATCAATATCTAGAAGGCTAGGGGTTTATCTAATAATTTCCACGAGTTTTGGTTATTTATCAATTTTTAAGGACTGAACCAGAAAACATCAGAAAAGGGGCATAACTATAAATCTACACCACAGAATTATCCACAACTCAGGAATACGCCAAACTACTCTAGAAGGATCCGAGGAAGACACTAGAGCGAAGGAGAGGCGAAGCCACCTCTAGATGGGGGCCTACCCCCCACCCGCCAGAGCCAGTAGGCCTCCCATGAGGGGAACCCTCTCCCCCCTCTGGAATGTTCCTCCACCGCCTTTAAGGATTAATCTCAGCCCCTACGTGAAGTCGGTTTGATCAAACGGTCTGTCGTACATCCCACCGGGCTATATAAGCGGCGGACCTCCCCCCAGAAACCCTAGAATTCATTCTAATTCATTCAATACCTAATTCAAGTCATTCAAGGTTGAGCCAGTTGAAGATCAAGTCATCTCGAGCTTCAAGTTCTAGTTCCTCATAGACTTCTAGTTCATAGTTTAGCATAGTTAGATCTAGATTAGAGGAAGTCAAGGCGTGTTAATCAGTCTTGGATTCCGAAGTTGTCAAGAAGAGAAGAGTCTGGTACAGTTCTTAAGCTTTTCTTTCTTATTGTATTATCTGCGTTCGTATGATATTTACTAGCAACATTATTCTTCATCTTAGTTTAATTATTATGTTCATTGTCTACTTCAATACATTTAGTTTAGTTGGTTTGCTATTATAGTCATGCATTGGTTTGTATAGCGCTCATCTAGTTGATCATATGGTGAGTGGTAGGTAATATATAGACATGGTGTCTAGATGCTTTGCTTATCTGCGGATATCCCCAGTTGTGCCGGGTAGTGAGGTAGATCGTGGGTGTGACAGACCCATTGAGTCTTTTGTAGGCCTTCCCCCGTACGGTGGATTAGTAGAGTGAGATTATCAGGTTGAGAGGAGGTTCCTGTACTCATCTTTTCCTATACATTGCTCCGATGTGTTTAGGAACTATAGTAGTATAACTTGACAATAATTTCTAGATGTACTTGCACTAGTTGACGTAGCTTTGACATGTAGTTAAATACATAGGAGTTATTTCTCTATTACCTGATTAGACAACGCTGACATGATTAGAGTGCTATGATGGATTAGTATCATTAGGAGATGACTGATTAATGACTCGTTATCGTTATTATAATTATTATCATTATCTTATTTATCTTGTGACTTACCCCTGTTATGAGTAGAGTGTATGACATTGGTTACATCGTCTATTCAATGCATATACATATGCATGTTATCAATACTATGAGTAGCTTCTTAGTAATGCCTTCCCAGTGGTAGAATATAAATGACAACCAGGTAATACTCTAGGTAAAATGTTACAATGGTATAATTATCTGTCCGTTTGCAGAATTGTTCTTAGTTTATATTCATCTTTATTTATTTCTGCCTAGTCACATAAAATGATAAGATTTAGTATCAGAGTTTATTCCTAGCTTTACAATTGGTGATGACAACCTAGTTTCATAGTTAGGAGTAAGGGTAAAGAGGCTAGTGGCTAGTTGCTAAAGGCAAGTTAATTGGTACCAACATTTCTAGTGTCATTGCGTGGGATAGAGATTTGGGATTTATTGCAGCGACGTTAGAAATGCCAACAACGTCCACGGGGAAGAATCATGTCCGAGAGAGACAAAAAATTAGGGGAAGTGGAGTAGGGGGGCAACAGAAATAGAGGGTGGCAGGAGAAAGGTATAAGAGGCCAATAAATCTTGAGAGTGTAGTTGGAATCTTTTTTTTTTTGCCTCCAGTACTTTAATTGGGAGTAGGAGTCAAGTAGGGGTTGTTGTAGATGCTCTACATTCTTGTCAACGATGACACTATGAATTCAATTCGATTAATTTTTAATAAATTAGTATTTGCAATTTCCGAGGGTCGTTCTCTATACAGGCGCTTGACCTTAACGTGGTAGGACTTTGTTGCATTTAGAGAGAGGGTGGGAAGAAAGCTTGCTATTGATGCTATTGCTTGTGTTGAAGAAGACCCTTTGATTCAAAGAGGCGGTGGTTAAAAACCATTCTTTGACTTTGGAGTTCCAAACACAGTCTCATTTTTTTCTTTTAGTCAATTGGTCCTCCGTGCTTCTGTCTATTTGCCCTATATTTTCGTCTCTTTTTCTGCAGTGAATGGATTGGGTTGGTTCCCTGGTCAAAACCAAAAATACTAACCAATTTTGTGTGGTTTCATTAAAATAGATAAGTGCTGCTAACTAAGCTTCCTGTTTAGGTGGTTCCAAAACTAGAATCTATTTCCCATTGCTATGGGTTAGAATCGGTCCCAAACATGTTTTTTGTCCTTTTCAGGCATCTAACCTAGTCATGCTCTTGCAAAACTTTCTCATTATTTCTTCCTACCATTGCCAAGTTCTGAATCTTTTGCTGGATTCAGATCGGATATGAACCAATACAGATTTATAGATACCATTATTTATCATATTTAAATTTGAATTCAAATACAAATACATATATTATTGGATACAGTGCAAAGCAGATATCTCAAGTTTGGATATCCACTTGATTTTGAAGATAACATGTATCTAATTGCTTATCAATAGTTTGATAGTATAATAAAAATATTATGGATGAAGGGACTTAAAATATAGCTATATAACACCGTGGATGAAGACAACTATGAAAATAAAATATTTTAGTAACTAAATATATAAAACATAAGAAAGTTATAGATTTTATATATTAGTTACTGCATTGAATAAATAAAATAATTAAATTATATAATTAAATGAAATACTAATTAATATGCTTAGCCATATTAAAATCAATTAAACTTAAGATTTATATATCGTTAATAGTATTAAAATTACATTAGCCTTAGATAATTTTTAAATAATACTTCATATCATCTATTATATTCAATTTATTTTCATTCATTTACATGGTTAATTAGTCATAATTGTAGGATTTAGATGGTTTCTAAATAACTAGTACTTTGGCTGTGACAATATTAGATATTTTACATTTTTGTCGGATATGGATGTCGAAGCGAATAGAGATAATCTTCAAAAATGAATACAGATATATTCATTTAACATCTACTATATATATTAAATCGAATATATATGAATATGAATATCCATATCTATGCTAAAACAAATACGGATATAGAATCTTTCAAATATTTGGACATCCCAATCTGTCCTTAGGTAAAGGAATAGGAGTCTTTTTTTTTTTTTCCTGAGATACAGGAATTGGAGTCATGAAAAACCGCTTGGATATGGGAGTTGTAGCAATCTCGGACTAGGAGGGCTCCTGGTCCTGGGCTTTATAAGCAAAGAAGAGGCCGTGAGGCCAGGGAAAAAGTCACGGCCTCTCTCGTCGACTCGTTTTCGTCGTCAAATCAATCACCCCTGCCGCGCCGCAGCTAGGGTTTCGTTTCGTCACATCAGCAGGGGCTTTCGATCGATCGATGGCGTCTTCTTCCGACGCTGAGAAGACGAAGATGATTACGCTGAGGAGCTCCGACTCCGAGGAGTTCGAGGTGGAGGAGGCGGTGGCGATGGAGTCGCAGACGATCCGCCACATGATCGAGGACGACTGCGCCGACAACGGCATCCCGCTCCCCAACGTCAATTCCAAGATTCTCGCTATGGTCGTCGAGTACTGCAACAAGCACGTCCAGGCCGCCGCCAAGCCGGCTGATGCCTCCGCCGGGTCCGCCGGGGCCGGCGAGGACCTAAAGAGCTGGGATGCCGAGTTCGTCAAGGTCGACCAGGCTACGCTCTTCGAGCTCATCCTGGCTGCCAACTACCTGAACATCAAGGGATTGCTGGACCTGACCTGCCAGACGGTGGCTGACATGATCAAGGGCAAGACTCCGGAGGAGATCCGCCAGATATTCAACATCAAGAACGACTTCACCAAGGAGGAGGAGGATGAGATCCGCAGGGAGAACCAGTGGGCCTTCGAGTGATTGCGCTCGCTCTACAATGCTATTAGTCCTAGTCTACTTTACCAAATATATATGGTCGTAATGCTTGTAAGCTTTTTTAAGGTGGTGGTTATAGTTTTAATATGAAAGACTTTGTTATATTTTTAATGGATTACTACCCTCGCATTTTTTGGCAAACATATATAGTACATATTTGTTCATGGAGAGGTGCATGTTTGGTCGGCATGCAGAGAAAGAACAGATCACTAACTTCTTGCTGAAGACTTGTGATTCGTCTCTGAGTGTTCTTCGCATCTTTGGACCTCCAGAGATTGGAAACGTACGTACATTGGTTGAGCATGTCTGCAAGGAGGACAGTGTGTCCGGGAACAGTTCTGTCAAATTGTTCACATTATTGTTCTGGGAGACATATATTGGCTCCGATTCTAGAGTCAATTACAGCGCTTGGATATGAGCACAAGATTTTCATAGTGGAGTCATGTAGGCTATTAGAGTTTAGTGCGATGTTTCTGTTTGTTTTTCATGGGTAGAGTTTCTATTTTTTGTGTTGGACTTTAAGATTGGTACCCTAGTTTTTATTTTATGTGAGGTTGTATGTGATTCTTCCTCTTTGAGGAGCGATGAAGCCGGAACATTTATTTCCATTATGTAAAAAAATCAACAGTAATGGGATGAACCAATTTGTGCGTGAATCGGCGTTGACGGTAGCAGTGAGCTAGTAGCTGTTTCCGGTTGTGAGGTCCCTGAGGGCAAGGCCAACGCGGGCAGTAGAAGACAGTTGCCTCACCTAAAATACCTATTCCATGTAGACTTGCTATGATTCAAGGCTGCTCTCTTCTCAACGTAGGTTGTAGCAGCTAGCCTAAAAATCAGTCTTTCTCTGCCACTTGCATGTTTACTTTTTTGTCCTCCTGACTTTAGAACATATTTCTTCTTTTTTCACAACGCTACTTCTAGCTATGCCGCCTCGAACTTTTAGCAGACGAGGAGTCCACATCCTCTGCAAGAGCATCTGACAATCTGCAGGGCTGTTAACGGTAGTGATGTGGATTGTTGGCTCCAATGTGGCCTCTAGGACAGCACGCCAACATGTCGCGTTGAGCACAGCCTGATTGTTGTTGACCTTGGTCACGACGGCCACATTGGGACATGGAGCAGAGTTCGCTCCTTGATTTGCCACACATATGAAGACAAATTAAAAGGCATAGTTTTACTGATCAGCACAGAGGAGGGATCAGTCTCAAGGTTTGGGAGGACACGAGCGTTAAGGATGAAGAAGCTTCACCGAAATATGTTAAGTACTGGTACGTACTACCGAAATAAGTTAAGTACTGGTGCTACTTCAAGACTATATTGCACTTGGAAGGTACAAACCCAAATGATCACCGGCCCTATCATCAATAGCCTGGAAGATTATTAGCTAGCCTGGAAGATTATTACACACATCGATGGCTATTTTATAGCTGCAAATGTGTCAGCAACCATAATTCACAAGGACCTGAAGACCAAGGCGTGAAGACTGCAATTGGGCCTCGGCACGGAGCAAGGGAGCGAAGGCCCAGTACGCGGGTCCATGGGCCTGAGTGGGCGTCTCTGTCGACAGCTGGTGATCCAGCACATAAGTAGCGAGAGAGGAGAGAGGGAGAAATTATCATTGAAGAAGAAACTTGTAATACTTCTCTTCTAAGCTTCCTTCTGTAATTTCTCTTGAACTCTTCCGAACTGAGCAATTCCAGTTCGAGGAATCTATCATCCTACCTCCCAATTGCTGTTCTTCCTCTTTCTATAATCTGTTGCTAACATTTGGTATCAGATTTCTTCGATCCTTTCCGCTACTCTGTTCATGTTCCATTTCGATTTCTGATTCATTGATCGTTCGCAATCGCCGAGGGTCGTCGAAATTGGATCGATCCGTTGATCCTTGATTTCCGTAATTCCCAGGCCCGCGAGTGATTCGATTCGGTGTTTTGGCGCTGGCTTCATCTCCGCCGCCACCACCACCTCCATCTCATCCCCACTACACATGATTTGCTCGGAGTCGGGGCGCCATGAATCCCGATTCCAAAATCCTGCTCGACGAGATGAATCGTCTCTTCGCTGAGCAGACGGCGAAGATCGAGGAGCGTTTCGCCGAATCGGACCGCAAGCTGGATCAGCGTTTCACCGACAGCGACCGCCGTCTGGATCAGCGGATCGCCGACGTCGACGCCGCCATGACCGAACGCTTCTCCGAGTCCGATCTCAACTGGGAGCGGCGCCTCCTGGATTCGGAGTTGCGCCAATCCATCATGCTGTCGGAAGCGGAGCAGCGCCAGGAGTTCCGCACCACTACGGTGGCGCAGTCCGCGGACGCCTTGGAGGCCTGGCGCCTGGAGAATGAAGGCGTCGTGGATGATCTCAAGGTGGAGGTGGGCAAGCTCGTCAAGCATTGGGATCGCTCGGTCCCGGATCGAAGCCGGCATCCACGGGCATCCTCTCCCTCCCTCGGTTTTGGAGCCGGCCGCAAGACTGCCGGCAGATCGAGGCTGCTCGGCCCAACGGGCACGGCGTCGACATGACTACACGGGTTGACGGCAAGGGGGAAATCTTCCTTCCTTGTCGTCTCCCGGCCAATGGTACGCAATCGATACCTCCACCCTCTCAGTTCTATGGGCCTCTGTTTGCTGATCAATCTCGTCTACCTGATAAACAACCCTTCCAATCTAACACTGGCCGCCTACCTAAGCTCCATTTTCCCACCTATGAGGGCGAGTTTACTAGATTGTGGGTCTCTCGAGCAGAGGATTATTTTGATATGTATGATGTGCCTCCTCATTTGTGGGTTAAGGTGTCGCGTATGCATTTCCAGGGGGCTGCCGCGCGTTGGATAGAATCCATTAACCAACCTAATCGCATTCCCTGGCCTGATTTTTGCAAATTGCTCCATGACCGTTTCGGGCGTGAGCAGCGTGATACTCTGTTGCGCCAAATGTTTCACATACGCCAAACTACATCTGTTACTGAGTATGTGGAACGCTTTTCTACTCTCTTTGATCAGCTTAAAGCCTATGAACCCTACCCAGACCTCTACTATTACACTACTCGTTTTGTTGATGGCTTGAAAGATGATCTTCGGGGGGTTGTTGCATTACAGCGTCCTACTTCCCTCGATACTGCGTGTGCCTTGGCTTTGTTGCAGGAGGAGGTCACTGACCCGGCGCGTCGGCCGGATTATACCAAAGTCAGTTCCAAATCACAGTACAAGCCGTTCCTCAACAATCAGCGCCCTGTGACTGCTGACAGGACTTCCTCTGATAAGGTGGCTCAAGTACAGTCTGACAAGCTAGCCAATCTGAGGGAGAATCGGCGAGCCCGCGGCTTGTGTGACAAATGCGCTGAAAAGTGGTTCAGGGGAAACAAATGTGCCACCACCATACCATTACAAGCCATACAAGAGGTTTGGGATTTGCTCTGTATTGATGATTCTTCTGACAGTACTGCAGAACCTTCAGAGCAACTGTTGTTGGCACTTTCGCATGATGCTAGGATGGGTTCTTGTGGCCATCGCACTATTCAGTTTCATGGCAATTTCCATGGGCAGTCGATTGTTGTGCTCGTGGATTCAGGAAGTTCAGCTTCATTTTTAGCCCAGTCTCTTGCTGACCAGTTTCCACAACTCTCAAGAACACCAATGGCTGCATCAGTCAAAGTAGCAAATGGCAATATCTTACAGTGCAGTTCTGTTCTTCTGGATTGTCACTTTTCATTGCATGAGGTTCAGTTTCAGCATGACCTCAGGATTCTTCAGCTGGACTCTTATGATCTTATCCTTGGGATGGATTGGCTAGAATTGTACAGTCCGATGGAAGTTCATTGGAAGGCTAAGTGGTTGTCTATACCTTACAATGGGAACACTATTGTGCTACAAGGAATTTCTGCAGGTTCTGAATCTGAGGAAGTTTTTCAGCTGTGGGCGGTTAACACTCAGTTGAATTCAGATTCAGTGGCACCTCTCTCAGCTGACATACAAGGCATCTTAGATTCCTTTCCAGCAGTGTTTACTGTTCCAAACTCACTTCCTCCCAAGAGAGCATGTGACCATTCTATACCATTGGTCAGTGGAGCTACTCCAGTGAATGTCAGGGCTTATAGATATCCACCAAGTTTGAAAGATGAGATTGAGAAGCAAGTATCTACCATGCTTTCTCAGGGCCTCATTCAACATAGCACTTCTTCTTTCTCCTCGCCAGTGTTGCTTGTCCGAAAGAAAGATGGTACATGGCGCTTTTGCGTGGACTATCGATATCTCAATGCTCTAACAGTAAAATCTGTCTACCCCATTCCAATTTTTGATCAGCTGGTGGATGAACTGGGTCAGGCTTCCTGGTTTTCTATTCTGGATCTATATTCAGGGTACCATCAGATTCGTTTGCAAGTCGGGGAGGAGTACAAAACTGCCTTCTCCACTCATGCGGGACATTATGAGTTTACAGTGGTTCCTTTTGGGTTAACTGGAGCTCCAGGCACTTTTCAGGGTGCCATGAATAGCACACTTGCCCCATTGCTGCGACGTTGTGTTATAGTGTCCTTTGATGACATTTTGGTGTATAGTACCACTTATGAGGACCACCTAGAACACTTGCAACAAGTGCTGGCGCTGTTAGCCAAGGATCAATGGGTAGTCAAGCTCAAGAAGTGTCAGTTTGCAAAAAGGGAAATACATTACTTGGGCCATATTTTGAGTGGACAAGGAGTACGAACCGACCCAGTCAAGGTTGAGGCAGTTCTCCAGTGGCCTACTCCATCCAATGCTCGTGAGCTGCGCGGATTTTTAGGTCTGGCAGGGTTCTACCGAAAGTTTGTGCGCCACTTTGCAGTCATTGCTAAGCCCTTGACTAATCTGCTGAAGAAACACACTTTGTTTGTTTGGACAGCAGAGCATCAGACCGCATTTCAGGCTTTGCAACAGGCCCTATGTTCTGCTCCGGTGTTGGGAATTCCAGATTTCTCCAAACCGTTTGCTATTGAAACTGATGCTTGCCAGACAGGTGTTGGAGCAGTTCTGTTACAAGCTGGTCATCCTCTCGCTTATGTCAGCAAACCATTGGGGGTCAAGACTCAAGGTCTCTCTACTTATGAAAAGGAGTATTTGGCAATATTGGTGACAGTAGAACATTGGAGGTCATATTTGCAGCTCGCTGAGTTCATCATTTACACTGACCAGAAAGCCTTGATTCACTTGAATGATCAACGCTAACATACTGTGTGGCAGCAACGGGTTTTCTCCAAACTTTTGGGCTTACAGTACCGAATTGTGTACAAGAAGGGGTCCGAAAATAGTCTTCGATTCCCTATCTCGACGTTTCCACCCGGAAAGAGTCAAGCTATGCAATTTCGTGGTCACTCCTCAATGGTGTGACGAGATCATTGCTGGATATCAGTCAGACCAGCAGGCTGTTGCCTTGCTTGCTAAGTTAGCATCAGATGCAGCAGCAGTTCCTCACTTCTCAGTCCACAATGGGGTCATCAAGTACAAGAATAGGCTCTGGGTTGGCAATAATGTGGATTTACAACTCAAGCTCATCACATTCTTGCATTGTTCTCCGATTGGGTGGTCACTCTAGGATTCCCCGCCACCTTAAAACGTATTCAAGCAATGTTTGCGTGGCCTGGACTCAAAAAGCAAGTTTCAGAATTTGTGAAAAGCTGCCCTACTTGCCAACAAGCAAAACCAGAGCGTGTCAAATATCCAGGTCTGTTGCAACCCTTAGTCACTCCTTCTTCATCTTGGCAGACCATATCTCTCGATTTTGTGGAAGGCTTGCCAATGTCTCATGGGTACAATTGCATTCTAGTTGTGGTGGATCTGTTTTCCAAATATAGCCACTTTATTGCCTTGAAACACCCTTTCACTGCACTGTCTATTGCTAAGGTGTTCATGCTACATATTTATAAACTACATGGGCTTCCATCAGCCTTGGTGTCTGATCGGGATAAAATTTTCACAAGTCAGTTATGGCGCGAGTTATTCCGATTGGCTAGAGTTGATTTGAGACTCAGTTCTGCTTACCATCCTCAATCTGACGGTCAAACGGAGAGAGTCAATCAGTGTATGGAGCAGTTTCTTCGCTGTTTTGCCAATGCAGCCCCTACCAAGTGGTATGATTATCTTCACCTTGCAGAATTTTGGTACAACACTTCATGGCACTCGCCTTTGGATCAATCTCCTTTTCAAGTTCTCTATGGGCATTCACCAAGACAACTCGGTATTGATTCATCTTCGGCTTGCTCGTGGATAGTCTGGATGAATGGATGCAGCAAAGAACACAAATGCAGATGTTGATTCAGCATCACTTATCTCGGGCTAAGAATTGGATGAAACAACAACAGTGACAAAAACCGTTCGAGCGCTCTTTTGATGTAGGCACCTGGGTCTATGTCAAGCTTCAGCCTTATGTTCAGTCGTCCGTGGCTCCGCGAGCTAATCAGAAACTGGCATACCGTTTCTTCGGACCATATCAGATTGTAGCTAAAATTGGGTCCGTCGCATATCGTCTTCAAGCGCCGAGACTTCCACTTTGTTCACCCAAAGTATTCCATGTCTCCCGGTTGAAATTTGCGGTACCGATTACTCATACGGCTCAGCCATTACCAGATTACCTTGATGGATTACAGGTTCCTCAACGGATGCTGCAGAAACGGGTGGCCAAATTGGGCACTGAAGTTCGTCTCCAAGGTCTCATACAGTGGTCTGGCATGCCACCAGCTTTGGCAACTTGGGAAGATATTGAAGCTTTGCGTCAGCGTTTCCCTCGAGCCCCAGCTTGGGGGCAAGCTGGTCCTTATCAAGGGGGGATGTCAGCAACCATAATTCACAAGGACCTGAAGACCAAGGCGTGAAGACTGCAATTGGGCCTCGGCGGAGCAAGGGAGCGAAGGCCCGATCACAGCAGTCCATGGGCCTGAGTGGGCGTCTCTGTCGACACCGGTGATCCAAAGACATAAGTAGCGAGAGAGGAGAGAGGGAGAAATTATCATTGAAGAAGAAACTTGTAATACTTCTCTTCTAAGCTTCCTTCTGTAATTTCTCTTGAACTCTTCCGAACTGAGCAATTCCAGTTCGAGGAATCTATCATCCTACCTCCCAATTGCTGTTCTTCCTCTTTTTATAATCTGTTGCTAACAAAATGGTTAGTTGCGAGGTTACTGCAAGCTAATCTCAGTGAAGCTTTCTGGTGCTATGTGTCGGAATATGTCAAGGAAACAAAACACACTACGTAACACCACCTTGTGCATGGGATGTGCTCGATCAGGACGGTTGAAAAGGCTATCTGTTGTACTATTTGGGTAATCATGTTTATGGAACCCTCCTGTGCTATCAACGTCATGAAACTGCTGGGCCTCTTATGGAGCAGAGCTGATTACCAGGGGCAGGTACTCTCTTCATTACTACACTTAACAAGTCACGCAATGAAGGCTAACATCAATGGGGTGTTTTATGGAGTTTCATAGACATAAATATCTTGACATAGTACTGTATTAATGAAGAGAGATCGTGAAAGAGAAAGTTTCATATATACTAGTATGATGCCCCGCGCGTTGCTGCGGGAATGAAGTAAAATATAAAGAGTTTATAATGGTCGAAACTATGAATTAATACACACACACACACACACACACACACACACACACACATATATATATATATATATATATATATATATATATATATATATATATATATATATATATATATATATATATATATATATATATGGATGTAGTAGGTCAATTACGGAGGTTGTATCTATTGACATGGTATAGATTATTTGAATTGGGCATCACCCAAATCTCATCTATACGTATATTTGGGAGGACCACATGTAATCCATATGATATACAGTTTTGCTAGGTTTTTGCTTAGAAACGGTTTAAATTTTTGTAAAAAAGTTATCGAAATATATTCATGTGGGGTCTTGTTTTGAAGAGTTTATTGAGAAGAACACCATGGTGCAATTGGATTTTAATTACGATACTTGGTTTAGGTGCCACGGCCTTTTTTCTATTTTAAAAGAAATAGGTAGTGGGAAATAAATGAGAGCCTTAGTGGAGTTAACTAATCAGTAGATGTAATCAGCGCTAAACGCAGCTACGATGACGTCATCCCTGTTGATTCGACCAATCATAGGGCAGAGAAATAGTCTAGTGGGGGTTAGGATTATAGGAGTCATAGATGAGTAGAGAGTTTCATGGGATGAAACTCTTTTTGCACTATACCATAAGAAATATAACAGGAGAAAAAGCGTCACTACCGGATTTCAAGGGATTTGCCGAGTGTCAAAAAACACTCGGCAAAGGCCGAAAAACACTCGGCAAAGCCTTTGCCGAGTGTTTACACTCGGTAAAAGGCACTCGGCAAAAAAAGTGCCGGCAAAGGCCACTTTGCCGAGTGTCTTTTTTCGGGCACTCGGCAAAGGCTTTGCCGAGTGCCAAAAAACACTCGGTAAAGACATACACTCGGCGATGATAAAAGTCGAAAATAACCCAAAAAATAGAAAAAAAAATTTTGGGAGAGGCCGCCACCAAGCAGCAACCACTTGCTCCCAGCCATGGTCTTTTTTCCACGATTTTTCAACACTTTGCGGCCGGCGGGATTCGAACCCGCAACCTCTCCCTCACGCGTCTACTGCCTTACCACTGCACCACACTGTCACTTGTGTCTAGATTCCGTATTAGTTCCTCATATATTATACTAAATCGAGAGTAAATTGCTTGTTTGAGGTCCTAAACGATTTCAAATCAAAAAGTTATCAACTACAAAGTTTCACGATTTTTTGAGATCTACAATTTTCATTTAGGGAGTGGCGCCGCCCGAGGTCGTTTACAAAATTTGAATTTCAAATTTGAGCGGATTCGACGCTTGATTTTGCATGACAAGATGAATTCAAATAAAAAAAAGTTGCCAACTACAAAGTTTTACAACTTTTTTGAGATCTACAAAGTTTATTTTGATCATTTTTTCATCCGAGGTCATTTAAACAATTCAAATTTTAAATTTTTCAAATACGATACGCAATTTTGCATGTCAAGATAAATTCAAATAAAAAAGTTGCCAACTACAAAGTTTCATAACTTTTTGAGATCTACAAAGTTTATTTGAGTCATTTTTCCATCTGAGGTCGTTTGAAAAATTCATATTTTAAAATTTTCAAATACGGACTTCGGTTTTGCATAACAAGATAAATTCAAATGAAAAAAAATCGTCAACTACAAAGTTTCATAACTTCTCAAAATCTATAAAGTTTATTTTAGTTGTTTGATCATTTGTTCATCCGACATGGTGATTCTAACATTATTCACAAATCTTATATCTCTCTCTCTCTTGTAGTTTCATAAATTACAAGAGAGAGATGTAAGATTTGTGAACAAATTTATTTTTATTTTATCAAATGAAGAAATGATCAAAATAAAAGTTGTAGATCTTGAAAAGTTATACAACTTTATAGTTGAAAATTTTTTCATTTGAATTAATTTATGCTCCAAAATGTGCTTTTAAATTTTTCTTTGCCGAGTGAAAAAAAAAAAGACACTCGGCAAAGAGCTCTTTGCCGAGTGTATTTTTTGACACTCGGCAAAGAGCCGCTTTGCCGAGTATTTTTTATTTGGCACTTTCGGCAAAGGCTTCTTTGCCGAGTGCCCGAGAAAAAAAACTCGGCAAACCATGCGGCACTCGGCAAAGAGCCGGATTCCGGCAGTGCATGCAGAGAAGTCCGTTTTTTCTACCACCTTGTTTGCTAGTGTCATCAAACAGAATACAGGGCGGTAAAGGAATAGCCCAGGTAGGGAGTCCAGATCCACTTGGATATGGGAAAACAATTGGGATATAGGAGTTGTAGCATCGGACGGCTGCTGGGCTTTATAAGCAGGGGAAAGGTCACGGCCTCCCATCGATTCGTTTTTCTCATCATCAATCAATCACCCCGCCGCGCGCCGCAGCTAGCCAGCTAGGGTTTCGTTTCGTTTCGTCGCATCAGCATCAGCTTTCGATCGATCGATGGCGTCTTCCGAGGCTGAGAAGTCGAAGATGATTACGCTGAGGAGCTCCGACTCCGAGGAGTTCGAGGTGGAGGAGGCGGTGGCGATGCAGTCGCAGACGATCCGCCACATGATAGAGGACGACTGCGCCGACAACGGCATCCCGCTCCCCAACGTCAATTCCAAGATTCTCGCCATGGTCGTCGAGTACTGCAGCAAGCACGTCCAGGCCGCCGCCGCTGCCAAGCCGGCGGCTGCCTCCTGGTCCGGGGAAGGCGAGGACGTCCTCAAGAGCTGGGACGCGGAGTTCGTCAAGGTGGACCAGGCTACGCTCTTCGAGCTCATCCTGGCCGCCAACTATCTGAACATCAAGGGATTGCTGGACCTGACCTGCCAGACGGTGGCTGACATGATGAAGGGCATGAGTCCCGAGGAGATCCGCAAGACATTCAACATCAAGAACGACTTCACCAAAGAGGAGGAGGATGCGATCCGCAAGGAGAACCAGTGGGCCTTCGAGTGATCGATCGCGCTCTACAATGCTATATATTAGTCCTAGCTAGTCTATTTAATTATTAAATATATAAATATATATTATGGTCGTAGTAATGCTTGTAAGCCTTTTGAAGCTGGTTACTGTTTTTTTGGATTAGACTGATGTTAATCTGTTCGTTTGTCTGCAGTTATTGGCTAATATATATTAATAAGTGTTAAAAACAATACTAAATACAAGGTGTGCGAGTCCATGATTGACACGAGGATTCAAAGAAATTCCATCTACAATTCATGGATTTGGCTTTTCCGATCCGAACAAAGGTGTAACCTGTGTTCTTTAGAAATTATGCTTTTACTGAATTTTAGAACGTTTAACGAATTATATCAGACCTGCAAGCGCAGCTAGGGAGTTCTCATAAAATTTTGGCACAAGGTTAAACGGTGTAGCTAAGAATTCAGTAAAAAGCATACATGTTACATGGATTCAGTAAAAGCTAGGGAGATGACAAATTTTGGCATACATGTTACCTTGATAAACCCACGCCACCGCCGTACCTATGTGTTTCGTGGTGCTTGCGGAGTTTATCGTGCTCACCGTACTTCCACTCTCCGCTGCTCGCCGATGGTAGACTTTTCCTCGTCATCAAGTTTCGCCTCTGCATGCTTGTCAATTGTCATGACCATGCATCTCACCATTTGTCATCTCCCAGACTCCCACCACCCACTGAAACCTCCCGTGCAACATGTATGGTCGCTTCCCAGCTCCTCCGCGGCGAAGCATGTGTTGCTAAGCCCATATGCCATAGAGCCGACCACAAGCGGGCGGGGTTCTTCAAGTCATTCGATCCACCACCAGCGGCCAGCTGAATCATTGAACAGAAGTCAACAAAGTCAAAGGTGAAGCTCAATCATGTCCTCAAGCTAATCACATGTCGCCATGTGTCAGTCAACTGTCCGACTTATTGAGTCAAGCCCAGTCATCGGTTTTTCAATCTACTAAGCAAGTATTGTAATTCTTAATATCTATATATGTTTAATTGAGATTTGGTTAGGACAGAGATAAAATATATGCATTTTGGTCACTGACTTAAAAAATACTTACAAATAGGTTTTTGAAACTTTTTAAAATTACACAGTACAACACAGATGCTCATAACGCACGCAAACTCACCTCTATGAACGAACGCCCACAAACCCTATCCCTATGAGCATCTTCGAAGACGCTCACAATGCACGCACACTCATCTCTATGAACGAACACGCGCAAACCCTATCCCTATATCTCTAAAGACCGAGCCGGCAAATCCTCGAGATTGACGAAGTCACCATAGAACGTCGCCTACCACTGAAAGCACAAATACCGTTAAATCCAGAAATTTTCGCACCCACAGAGAGTCGAACCTAGGACCTCATGATGCTACTGAGGCTCTATAACCACTAGATTACAGGCAGTTTCGTAGGTCCATAAAACTTTTGAAGCTCTCACATCGGAACCATGCTGGCACTATTAATCATATCTCTGGCAACCTAAGATGAGCACAAGATGATGAGTTGCTCAGGTACCGTAAAACACCTTGATGTAGAAGTCACCGACAACAATGCCTGGGATAGTCAGTATCATCCCTTGTGCACCGTCGATGAAGAAGTCAATTCGAGCCTCACATGCTTGAGCAACCAGAATGAGGCGAACATGTCACTCTTCAGTGACAATGTCAGCGCTACGATTGAAGATAAGTTAGGAGGAGGAGGGCGATGTTTGCGCCCATAGAGCCTGATGACCGGGCAAGAACTAGAAAATGTTCTGAGTAAAGGGATATTAGGTCCGATAGATGTTAGAACCAGAGCACCCCTAGAGCTGGATCATCCAGCTAGATTGGTTAGTTGCACTTATTCTCAATTTTCCTCGCTACTAGATGCAAAGTCCAAAATTCTCCTACTTAGGCCCCATTAGCTGAAACGTTTCAAATTCTTGCAAGAATCAATAGAGTTATTGCCAAACAGGTCAAGTGAGACGTGCTTCACTCAAGAATCACTAAAAATGCTTCTCCTTTCTGTGTCTATGTGTCTACCAATAAGAAACGCCAGATAGCTGGTTAATCGTGATTATGGTTTTTGCCCCACCCCCCCCTAATTATTAGCAACCATAATTTTTATAATTATTTTAAGTAAAATAAGTTGTTCTTCGTCCACAAAATTTTTGAATTTTTAAGAATATTTTTATTTTAAATATGTTCATGAAAAATATATTTTGAACAATTTACCAGAAGTGTTTCTTGATAGAATCTAGATCCAAAACGTCACCCTTAAGTTTCCAGATAACTATTAGTGCTAGCATAGTTAAGGTTTCATAGTTTAGAAACATAACCCATTTGATACAAAATTTACTTGTTACTCAAGTGCATCATATGCATATGATTAGTTTTTATTATATTTTTACATTTACTTCATTAAAAAATTTAGATGCTTATATGATTTTTCATGTTTTAAGCATGTGTACATGTCCTTGCTTGGAATTAACATTACAGATACTCACAAAAGTTTTCAGTAGTAGTCAGACCCGTCATGCTCCATTCTTGGATCCGCTAATGAGGAAGAATATTCTTTGCCCGTGAATGAGATCTCAACTTCAACACCCACCAGAGCCATTGTGTCCAAACATTCAGCTGCATGTGTCTAACTATCGATGTCTACAAATGTGCCTCACTCGGAACCCATTTGAAAAGTAAGATCTTGTTGTGATTATGCAGAATTCCTACCAAGACATCGGTAAAGGTTTACAGAGAAGTGGTACTTTGAGTTGCGATATGGTTAAGTGATTACAAGCCATTATTGGACATTGGAGCCGCTTATTATTGGGTGACAGCTCGGAAATGATGTTTGATTGGGTGGTTGTGTTTTCTTTATTTTCTTTGACTTGCTAGGTGCGGTCTGTGGTGTTTTTCTATATTGTGTTCTTTCTATGTTGTGTTGTGCATGCTTAGCATGTTTGGATTGCATCACGAAGTCATTCGGAATCATCCGAATCTGACACCGAAGCTAGCTCTGGTGTTTGGTTTGCGTCATCTGATGCAACCGTCCGTCATCATGTCATTCCTCATAGAGCGCTTCTGCATGCTAGTAAATCGGACGATGTCATTCCTTGAAAATAGTATCGGGTGAGCAGGTGCTCAACGAGTCCATGCGGCATGAATCGAATCTTCAATCCAAACACATCATTAATGTTGCAAGTGGTTTGTCAAGATGTTGATGTTTGATGTTTTGAGTTTCGGTTCAACTAGTGCCCGGACGTCCGGACGGACGCCCTCGTCCAGACGCCCGTGCTACACTCTGCCCCCATGCGCACCTGCATCCCCAAGACGCCCAAGGAAAAACGCAAGCGCTCGCTCTTCCTCTGCACTCCCAGCGCAAGGAACCCGCCCCTGCCCCCCCTCCCCTACGTGCACGGATCCGCCCGCCCCCCATCCTCGTCGGCACCCAAAGACCTCCGCCCGCCACGAATTCGTCCCCATAGCCTGCCAATCAGCTGCAACAACAGGGGGAAGCTATTTGCAACATTGAAAAGAACAACTAATGTAACAAAAACAAAGATATAAACTGAAACATAAAAAAAAAGTCTGTTGCAACATCTCACGCACTACTATTGCGACATCAGAAAACGCATGTTGCAACAACCCCAAAAATGTAACATTGCAACATTACAAAATTACCTGTTGCAACATTGAAAAAGAATCGTTGCAACATGGTGAGAGCTGAACCCCCCTGAGAGCGCGCCGGAACACTAACTATCACCACATCCCATAGATCTAGAAAGGGGGAGGAGAAAGAGAAGCACAAGTCGCCGGAATCCTAGCCATCACCGCATCCCATAGATCTAGAGGGAGGGAGGAGAAAGAGAAGCACGAGGAGGGGGAGGAGGGCTAGATCCAGAGGAGGAGAAGGAAGGAGGGGGAGGCCGGGGAGGCCTGAATGATCCCCACCACCTACCTCGTCGGAGCTGCGCCATCATCCTTCGTTTAGATACATGGAGGTAAGAGGAAGAGGGAGAGGGAGAGGAAGAGAGAGCAGGGAGGGAGGAGCGCACGGTCTCCCTCGTAGGAAGCGGCCGCTGTTGCCCCCACTCCAGTGGCGTAGGTCGCTGCGATGGAGGAGAGATGAAGAGAGGGAGGGCGGAAGCGACGGCCGCCCAGTCTTGCGCGGTGGAAAATGGGGAGGGGGTCACAGGCCACGCCTAGGAGGGGGTCACGGGCCACGATGCAGGGAGGTGGAGGCGGGCGTGGTGGCCTGACCTGCGGCACCTGTCCGGCGCTGATTGGGTTCCGGACGTTTTAATCCAATCATTACCGTTTAAGTTTAGACCAAGTAGACCTTTTGGGGTTGTAGTGGCATAGAGTTTTGTTAGGTGGTTTTAGTCGTTTAAAGTTATATCGCGGCATAAATTTCAAGCCGGAAAAGCTGCCTAGATAATTTGTTAGAAATTTATTATTTTTATATCTCACAAACGAAGTTAAGTTTGGACAAGATATTTTACAAGATTGTGTATCATCATATCATCTACATGTATAAATTTTTTTTTGATGAATTTAGATGACTTTTTTACCGTGTTTTACACAGATTTTTACAGGAAGTTAGTTTGCACTAGATACATTTTCTTTATTTTTCTGGTCTAGTTCT